>JAPDSC010019838.1:477893-494314 GCA_026290005.1 Latrodectus geometricus | reverse complement strand
TTTTTATATTTCGCATTATTTTTATACTACATGCTTACCTACTAAGTGAATTATAATTAAATATTGCTCTTGTTTGCAAGAAACTATGGCAAAAAAATAAGTACTTAAAATCATCTCTTTTTACATATGGCTTGAAGAAAAAAAAATTCTTAATTCTGTTAATATTTCTGACGTATAATGAATTGCTCTAATTTTAACAGAATAGTATTAAAAATGGTATTAAGCTTACTTAAAAGTTTTCATTAGATGCTAATCATAAATCGTTACTGATTTTTTGTAATTTTAGTTGCATTTAACTGAAATTTTCGAATGCATTGTTTTTTCCTTACATAAAGAAAACATAAATATGAATGAAACTTGAATTTGTGAATATTTTAACATTACTTTAAGGCAAAAGTTGCCTAGGTACAGAAATTCCATCGTAAAAATACTAAATAGACAGAACAATTCATTTTTAATTTTTTCATTTAACACATGTTTTAATAATTTATGTGGTATATTTAATTATTATTTATTTTTTTTTTGCATTTCTAACATCCATCTGTCTTCAATTTGCTCCCTCTTCCCCATAGTCAAGACTTAAACAGAAAAGATAAATTTTACAAAATTAGAATCACTTTTTTATGTACACTTAAATTATAAACAAAAACTAATGCAAGTTCTTTTCTAACTCAAATAATTTTATTAATTTTAAAAGTTTGACGAAAAAATTGTCCATAGTTTATGATTTTTTAATTATATTGTTGAACTCAAAATATTAAATTTGTTTCAAGGATATAACTTCAACTGTTTACTATTTCAATTAAGCATTTGATCTTACCATAAACAAATATTGTATTATATTTGCTCATTTAAATAATATTTCTTAGCAAAAACAAGCACTGAAATGTTCAATTAAAAGATTCTTTGATAACTCTCTCAGGAAAGTATTTGAACAATTATAGTTATTCTGGAAGCTGTCACTAATTAATAGCCAACATAAATGTTTGATAGATTACTCAGAATTTTTTTTTAATACATTTTGACAAGGGGATTGTTTAAAAGTTGATATAAATGTTAAATATAAAGGATCTAATTTAATGAGCTCTATAATGTTTAGAGCTAGTGTTCATTTATTATGACATTAATATAAAACAAAAAACTCTTGCATTTTTCATGTACAAAACATTAAATAGCATACTACTTTATAAATTTATAATCAAACTAATGAAAAATTACGATTAATCATACCTTTAAAAAATCAACTCTAAATTAAATTGTATTAATATATTTTTTAAGCACAGAATACTGACACTCATGCTGTATTTAGAAACATTTCATACAATTTGGAAAAGGAGCCATTTTTACACTCGCTAATTTCTGCTGAAAATGTAAATCAAGCCTTTCCAATGTTTATTATTTTCAAAATAACTAATTATTAAAACAGTACTGATGACTCAAATGTTTGATAGTTTTGAATATTTCAGACTAATTTAAAAAATGATGAATAAAATGCTGTCACAACCTCGATGCGGCAGAAATTCTTGGTGATTAAGATGAAAGTAAGATATGGTAGATATATGGACAAAAAATCTGTTCAAAATCATTCTTTCCATAAATTTATTCATAACACTAGTCAATAATATAAAACGGTACAATGCCACAAGATTGAATATTTTTCCCGGATTTAAAATTGGAATTACAATGGAGGATTTCCATATTTCTGGAACAGTACCTGTTATACATGACTTATTTATCAGAGAGAGGAAGTAATCAAGGTTGGTTGAAGAAAAGACTTTTAATATTTTTGCACGTATCTTATCTGGACCAACAGACGAGTTCTTACATTTTGCCAAAGTTTCATGCAGTTCAGATACTGTAAAGGGTCCATTATAAAAGTAATCTACAATTGTACTTCAATTGATCCCGTGGAATATCCTCTAGAATTGGTGGGTGGGTATAAAAGTCTGTTAACATATGAGCTTGAAGAGTAGGATTTGTCACTAATCCTACTCTTCAAACTACAGTTATCATGTAAAAGATCCAATGTAATGTTGGAGCGATTGTAATTGTATTTTGGGGATTTTTTTTAGTTAATTGAAAATATTTCTAGATGTTTCTGCTGATATTATTATATCATTCCAGTATTTCTAAGAAAGTGATAGGAGTATTTGATGCAGTTCCACTGCAGTTCTTTTATATGCCGTCCAAATGTATTTATTACAAGTACGTTTATCATTACGCCATATACGCCTCTTTTGGCCCAGGAGATAATTACGTCTAGAAGACCATAATGAGGGATAAGATTTAGCTGGCATCTTCCGACATAGTCGAAACTCATGAATCTTTTTAATGCAGAGATGACTAAATTGATCAGTAGACTGAAGAATAGAAATTTCATGATGAACATTGATGGAAGCAAAAAAATCCGACAACAAGATTCGTATTCTGTTCGTTATGTTATGCTCAATATCTCCAAAAGCTATACTAGTTTTAGAAGGTAATTGCATGTGCAAATTTAAAGTACAGACTGATTGAGGATGGTAACTTTTAATGGCACAAGGTTCAAGTAAGGACAAGCTGCGACAGGACAGCATCGGAACTTTATCGACAATGAAGCTAATTGTATAACTAGAGTTACACCATCATCATAGTCTAATATAGAATTCGATGTGTATTTAGGTATTCAATATTCACAGTCTATAAAGGGTGTATCGCTGTGGAAACCTGTTATAATGAATAGACTATCGTGCACGCTTTGAAGAAATAATTTTAAAGCCCCTATTACATTAGAGTTGCCGATATTTCATTTTGAGCAACTCCCATAGACTTAACATTACGTGACGTCACAGCTCGATTTTCGGCAACTCGAGCTCATCGTCCAATGAATGTTCGAGATTTCTATTAGGTTTGCTATAAGTAAATAGCTGTTTTACTAGATTTAATAACAGATCGCTTTTCTGGCTAACATTTTTAAGGTTGCCATATTTTACTCTGTAGGTGTCCAGATTTCATGATGAATTCTTATTTGGGAATTTAATTTGTAGCCAAAATTTGTTTACATTACGCCATCTTGCTATTGTTTCACTCAATTTTAGCGTTTGAAACTTCACGTTTAGAATGATCAAGAGCTAATCTTTGTCGACGTGAAAAGGAAAATATCTGGTTAAAAAATTTCTTAAAACTTTTGAGTTAATTTCCTAAATAAATAATATTATCAAGGTCTTAAATAAATAATATTATCAAGGCCTTAAATAAATAATATTATCTAGATCCTTTAAATTTTTAATTTCACAAACAAGTTTTTGATATAAAAAAATCACTAAAATTCCTTTGTTTCTAAAAGAATATTTTATTTTTAATTATCTTAATATTCCACTCAAAAAATTCAAGCCCAATTTGGATTTTTATTTCTCTTTATTTTTTTGGATTGTTTTATCAGTTAATTTTCTGGAATAATTTATAATTTAAATTTACATGACATCAGCATCTTTTACGCTAGTATCGGATGGATTTAATGTTTATTTTAATAAAATTTTATTATATAATGAGTGATGATTAAGTACAAGTTAGATATTACTCCTGTTGTATTTTGTTTTTATAAATATTTATTTCTAGAATTATTGAAATCTTATAAATGAATGATAAACTTAGTGATCATTAAAAAAGCAATAATTTTGAAAATGATCATGTAAACATCTTAGAAAACTATAAACTGGGAAAATTCTGCAAGATAAATATAATTTATTTTGAAAAATTTTATTACTGAAAGATTGTAAATTAAATGCTACTTTAATGAATTCATATAATTTTTAACTATTCATTTCCTACATAAAAATTGAAAGCTTTATCTCTAATATAGGTATTTTAACAAATGAACAGCAAATAGCTAAGCAGGAAATGAAAATTAGTAATAAAGAAAATAACACATATTAATAATTTGTGTTTTACATTAAACAATATAATAAAAGAAATTAGTAACTATATAAAAAAAAAATTTACACACCTTTATTTAGAAAAGATTTTGGAATTAAAAGAAAATTTATGCAAGTAAAACATCATAAGAAATATAAATTAAATAGCTGAGAATTTCTATATTGAAATTAATACTATTGCTACAAATAATTTTATTTGTTTTTAAAAATCTTCATGCTCAATTAAGTTTTATAATACTCACTATTCTAAAGTTATTTTGTAGAATTAAAATTTTAAAATTATTTGGTATTTTGAAGTAATATTTATTTATAGTTTTAATAAAATTAAGAGATCACTCAAACAACACAGGTGAAAATTCTTATCACGTGTAAACACATCTTTATAACGATGATATTTTTAACATTAATTCGGACACTATTTCATCATACGTTCTTTGTTTTAATTTAGTAAATTTATATTGAGAATCTGAATTATCCCATATATGAGGCTTTACTCTTATCATTTCAATAAAATCAATTTCCATTTCTTTTGTCCATTCAACACAGATATTTGCCATTTTCAAGTATATATATTTATCACATGCACTCCTTAACAATAATGAAAACATGTTATTTCTTGGCATCTTATTGTTTCCGCTTGGCGAAAGTAAAAGACAACACCAGTTCCGTTGATCATCTATTGGCGATCGAATTGCTCGAGTTGCTGCTGCATGCACAAAAAAATTGCTCATTTTCGGCAATTCATGACGCCAATAACTTTCATTTGGCATAAAATTTGGCGAAAACTTGGCAATGATCAAATTTCAATTGCGCAGCTGTAAAAAATATCTGAAATATCATTGGACGACATGTCCGAGTTGCCCAAAATCGAGCTGTGACGTCACGTAATGTTAAGTCTACGGGAGTTGCTCAAAATGAAATATCGGCAACTCTAATGTAATAGGGGCTTAAAGCAACCTTTTTGGAATTCCCGAATTTCGAAATTTCAAAAAAACAAAGCAAATTCAAAAAAATTAAGTACGTACCTCCTTGGGTAAAATTAAAAAAAAAATTGAATCCAATAGCCACGCCACGCAATAAACAACTAGAAAATTTCGCACTCCCAATTCCAAAATTCGAATTTTCTTCATAATCAGCCACGATGTCCGAGATTGGGACATTCTTTCGTTGTCACGTTCAAATTTTGAAATTTAATGTAATTATTATTGAATATAATTGAATTTAAATAAAAAAGTATAATGGATAAAAATTAAAAATGATTTAATGAAACATTTTTTTATTGCATATAAAATATTATTATTGTGTGTTACTTTTCAAATAAAAAAATAAACTCACACAGAAGTGCAAGCTGAAATGAAATGAATACATTTGCACCGAATGTTTTGCGTGTCAGTTACGGCTGCACGTAATTCAGCGGTGTCATCAATAATTTAGTACGGTAAAACAAATTTACTGTATTGAGCTAAGTTTTTTAAGTTACTCGTATTTTAAAGTAGTGTTTGAAAAATAAACTGCATTTCAGTTTACTTTGTGTTGAACATAGCTTTCAATATAAATATGTATTTTAACGCTTGTATTTTGTTCTTGAGTGCATTCCTGGTTTATACAGTACAAGGTAAATGAAGTGTTATTTAGTATTGATATTTTCAAATACTGCACTTATTACAAAGTTTTTATCTTATTTTTCTTAATTACATGCATAGTTTAAAATTATAGGAAGTGTTTTTTGCCGTTCATTTTTTTTTTGTGATCTCTTTAACTATGTATCAATTTTAACATTCAAAGTACAATGTACGTGCAAAGTTTAGAAGTTGGGATTATGAAAGTAATGATATTTGATTTTTTTTTTTAAATCTGAAATTAAATAAATTTATTGGATTTAACCAAAGATTACAAGTGATTTGAAAAAAAAAATTTTTTTTTAATTTCATTATTAAAAAAAAAATAATGGATTTTTTTAGATTCACTAATGATGTATATAAAATAAAATTATGAAATTCATTTAACTCATTTAATATTTTATCGTTATTACTATTATTAAACAGTGATATTTTTGTACATTGTAAATTATGATTTTTATATAGTAATTCAGTATTCTGAAACCAAAACTTGATGTGATTATATTGACTTAATGATTATCTTTAAATTACTTAAGAAAAATATCTGGTTTAAGTTTCTTGATGTTTTATCCTTCAAAATTCTCATTTTTGGGAGAAGTGATTGCAATATTCACTCTTGCATTAAAAACAACTTGAAATTTGACATTTTTCTAACTTGAATCTTTGATTTTTGGACACCGTTTTGGTGAATTACTTTTTATCAAGTTGGGAGAGAAATATATTGACATTTTTTTTTTACTGAATGTGAACTAGTTGATGAGCTTGGTCTAAAAAATATTGGCAAAACTATTCCTTCACTAATGCAGTTTCTAATTCTCTTGCCTAATTCTTTGTACTTTTTAAACATTCCAAAAGTACAAGACTTTCTGTAACATTACATAATAGTAACTAAATTATATAGATCACAGTTTCAAATATTTCTATTGATTTATTAACCACAGCTTAACTTTATGACAGTATCTAGAAATCTGAGAATGTATATTAGAAATTTGTAATGTAACATAGTACTTATGTAGCTTGATCAAACACTTGTATGTAATCGCACAGGTTAACAAAGTACTTGTCACTCGTCAATCAGTTTCGCCAAAATATTTTTAAAAAATGTTAACATAACCATTTTTTTAAACCAAAATGTGAAGGAAAAAAGTTATTTTATTTTTAGTTAAAAGATAGGGATCTTTGTCTTTAATTCAGATTTCATTTTTTTAAACCCTTAATGTTACAATTTGTATGCTTGAGGTATAAAAAAATGTAGACTGCAAACTTTAAAATAAACACTCATGTGCAGATATTAAACTACAACATTTTTCAATATGTATCTTTTACAGAAATGTGTGACAAGGTAATCTTAGCACCTAAAGTATAATAACTAAAAAATGCTGTGTATTTGTGCATATATCAGACAATAACGTTAGCAATTATTTATAATATTTCAATTAAACTGTTTCAGTGCTGAAGAGTTTTCTTATATATATGCTAAAAGTGCAGAATGAAATGCGTAGTAATTTCCTTTCCTTTTTTTTTACCACTGTATTTTATTTTAATTATTATATTATTAAAAATCACAATTGAGTAAAATGATTAAAAACTGTAATTGATGTGAATTTAACTGCTCTCAATAGATGCGAAAATTATACTAACCAACAGCAGCATCTGCATCTTCCGTACAAAACAAGAGAAGCGCTATCGCTTTTCTCATTTTTGACGCATAAGCGAAGTGCGACAGCGCTAGTTAATTAATACAGCATTGACGCATGCCTTTAAAAATACATCTTATGTACTCCTATCAGGCAATGAAGCTAAACCAGTTATGTAAATGACATCTGTTTTATCATTTTTTAGGTTTTAATCAAACAAAAGTTAATCTTTTTTAAAAATATTTTATGTCGTGCTACTGAGTTGTATCAATAACTACAAGGTTGTTTCATTAAGATGAATAACCTTGATGTTTTACAAAGTTTGGTTTTTTAATCATTTGGCAGTGGGACATTGCTTTAAGAAGACCTAGATGGGAGCTAGTTATAGTATAACTAAGCTAAATGAACAAGATTATCATATTTTTGTAATACTTGAATTTAAATGAAATGGTGGCATATGCTCTTGGAAAATGTTTACTTTTTAACAAAGATCTATCACTTTGCATTAAAGCTAAATTATTTACGTATATAATGTCATTTCAAATATGTGTTTTAAATAATATTCAACTATGAAAAAGGAATTATTTTTTCTAAACTCTTGATTATATTTTATGTACAAATCATTATTAAATCTATTTTAATTTTGTTATTTTTTTTCAATCCTTGTATTTCCATTTGCTTTACAGGTGAAATATGTAAAAATCCTAAACTTCAAACAAATACTTATACCACTGTTGATGGTATGGTTATTTCTCATGTTGCTCTTGTCAGTGAAATTTCAGTTACTTGTGATCCATATGTTAAGGTTTGAGCATTTTACTTATTAAATTTTAAAATATGTTTTAATAATTTTAATTTTTTCTATAAATTGATGTATAAAAACTTTATATATAAATAGTTGATTTAACTCCTAGGAACAATCTGAATGATAAAAAGCACCTAACTGGTTTACTTTGTCAAAAAGCTTTTTATGCTTGTATGACATAACCTGATATGAACATACATGAAATTTGTTTGCAGTTTTTAGTAACCCTTGTAGCATTTTTTGTTTATTGTTTAATTTAAATCTCTGAAGTTTTTAAAGTGTCAATAAAATTTAAGTATTTAAAATGTTTTTTTTTTTTTTTTTTTTTTTTGACACTATATAAAATTGAGAAATTTGAATTTTATTAGTATGTAGAAAGAGAAAGATAGGGATAAAGTGGTAAATTGAATTTGCATTTTTAATTCTGAAAGTGATAAGGGGAGTATTTTTACTTTGTGTTTGTGTTATTTAATTTAAAATTGCTGTATATGCAATAATTTGTTGAGTATTGTGTAAGAATATTTGACACATAATTTAGGTTTATCATGAATTATATGACTTAAACTCTTGTGTTCATAAAAATGTTTATTAAAGTAATAATTAAAAACTAGTTTTTTCATTGAAATGTATTTTATTTACCATATTTTCCTGTATTATAATCCGCGGATTATGTGTTAAAAAAGTTCTGAATTTCATTTTGCGTATTATAGGCCACCGTGGATAATCTGATAAAAAACATTCTCCATCTGAAAAGCTTACAAGAAAGTTTTGAAAGAAATACTGTTTATATGTTTTATAAAATAAATAACAGGTGGTACCAACCACCTGAGTTATTTAAACTATAATCGGCTTTGTTCAATTACGTTCAAAAACTAATTCGATTCCTCTTAAAGATAGTACAGTTGTAAATTTGCTAATGTCATTGTTCAATTTGCCTTGACGTGAGCTGTTTCGTTTTTAAAATATTCAAATTTGTATGTCGTGATATGGAAGCGAAAACTTTTAAGTTACACAGCAGATTTTAAATTAAAAGCTATAGCGAAAGCAAATAAAAATGTATTAATGTGAAGTGAAAAACAAAGCATGCGCGGTATAAAAAAAAATTGTATAAAATACGCAATTTGTAAATAATCTATTTCTTTCATTTAAATATTAACGAAGCAAATATGTATTAATTTAAATATGTCTAACATAGTTTTAAAAGATATTAGAAGCTAAATATAGATAGGTTTTACAAGAATCTTCTTGAAATTATCGCTTTTGATTGATCTTGTACTTTCATCTCAAGTTTATCGCACTTTGCGATGAAGTGGATCTAGACTGATATTTTTCATAATAAATGCTTTTTTATCTATACAATTTATTAAATTTTTAATCCTACTGTGCATCTTTTTTATTTTATGTGACACTCATATTATCAGCAATACATGTTTTAGACTATTCGCCGGGAAAAATTGCAGCGGATTATACGCCACTGCGGATTATGTGACACTTTTTTTCCTTTCACTCGAAAAAACGGACGTGCAGATTATATACAGGAAAATACGGTATATTAATTTGGCTATGTCCCCTGGTTCTCTTTAGTATCTATAGCTTTCTATCTGTATAGTATCTATCTAGTTCTTTTGGTTTTTTTTTATATGTGGGGTCCCATTAACCAGTTAATTAAAATCAATTTTCATAAAAATGTTATGTTACAGATTTAGCTTCATTGCCTGGTTGTTTTAGAAGTGTTATATTCATGTTTTATTTGCTGAGAGCTACTGCCTAGTTAATTAAAATCAGAGTTTTCATAAAACCTTCATATTTACGTTGTAGATTTAACTTTATTGACCGATAGTCTCTCGCTGTAGACTGCTTGATATTTAGTGTTCATTTGTTTTTTTAATAAGTAATCTTTGCGTAATTAGTTTCTAGTTATTAGTATAATATTTTTGGGTAACATTGTATGATATGTAAAAGTTTGGTACAATTTTCAGAAATGTTAGCAATGGTAAAATTATAAGATTTTCAAATGTAAAATAACTATAAAGCGATACTTTACTGAATCTCACCAATCAGGAACTGGTCGAAATAAAAACATAGTTTTCAAAACCCTGATCACGCTTATTTTTGATTTAAAGTATCAAATATTTTTATCGAATTTACTTAGTGAAGAACTGTAAAATTAATGGCTATAAATGTAACTGCACCTGTTTTACAAAATTTATATTAAAAAATATAAATTTTAAAGAGTAAATACTATTATTCAAAAGTAGATTATAAAATATAATCAATATTTTAATTTTCTTTTAATCAAAAGAATACAAGCACTTTAAAAATACACAGTATATAACAAAACCAAGCTGGTATTAACAGTGCTATATCTCTAAATCTATAACGGTAACATACATTTTTATGAAAACTGCTTCTAATTAACCAGGCACTGGCAGCGATGTTAAAATGTTATTCTTGTTTTAATAATTAAACAGGAAACACTTCGTTTCTACACTATGCTGCATAATTTATGAATATTTTACTATATAAAATTGTAAATAAAATATAAAATAAAAACACTTACCTAATCAACTTCTTTCATGTTCCAAATTAAGAAAACTATAGAAGATAACTTTTAGAAATATAAATTCACAATTGAAAATAAATTTCAAAGCTATAATTTACAAATAAAACAAATTTACAAAAGTATAACATCTAATTAACTTTTAAATAAACAAATGAAAAACAATTAATTTAAATAAATAAAAAAAAATTCCATGCAAACAACCATTTAAAAAAAATCTTAGGAAAAATAAACACATCAGGTCAAGGTTATTAAAACTGCAAAAGAGTTGCCCATGTTGAAATATTTCATAAAATTGCCAAAAAGAATCAATCCTGCCATAGTAATCTACAGGTTTGTTACATTTGGCACCTATACAGACTCGTAGTATACAGACCATATAGCAAATTTTATCGCCTTCCCTTAATATCGCCAAACATTACCAACCTTTCCAAATCTACCATGTTACATATACTAGGATTGAGCCAAAATTTGTTACTTTAGTTATAAATTAGTTTTTGTTGCTATATTATACTTTAACTATTGGTGAATGCAGATTTTGTGTGAATAGCAATTTGATTACAATTAATTTAAGTTAAATAATTATAGCAAAGTATGTCATGATTGAAATCAATTGAAATAAACAAAGTATGGAATATATAATTAACAAAGATCTGTATAGTTCTGCTGCTGGTCCTAGGAAAACATGTTATATTTAAATGAACTAAAACTAAAAAAAACTTAGTGGTGAAAAAACTCAACTTTTCATGAAATTGATGAATTTAAGATCAAAAAGAGGCTTTTGGCAGATACACATAAATTTTAAAAGTCTACACAGTCATAATTATACAGAAAAACATAAACATTATTTACCAAGTTAAGCACATATCAATATTGGGGTTTCGGAGGATCACAAATTATTGTATTAGAATATAAGTAGTAAATGATTAAATTAACGGAACTCTGTAATATATGTAAATAAGGGTTGAATAGTTTAAAGTGTGAAAATAAATTGCAAGGAATTATTTTATTAATTAATAAAGATAAGAAAAACTATAAAATCACTTGAAACTGTAAAGCAATTATGATATTTATTAGTTTTTATTTTAGTAACTTCAATTTTATTTAAGAATTATCTTCCCGTAACCTTCACGAATGCCTGCTATGACTTTGAAGCTTATAATAAATTAATGATAGGAAGCATTAATCATTTTAAAAGACTTTTTATAAATATGTGTACTTATAAGAAGTTTAATTAAACATTGTATACCTTTTATATACTATGTTTAAGTAATTAAAGACTTGAGTACATGAACAAATGCATTTCTGTTGCAAGTTCCTTTTATTCTTCTGTAATATTATACATTTAATTTTTTTCCCTGGTGCTATAAAACCAAATCAGCCTATACTTCTGAAATAATTTTCAATCAAATATTAAAAATATTAGTTCTTATGAGTATTTCATATGTTTTGAAATTGTAATGGAAAAATATGTGTACTTATAAGATGTTTTTGACTAAAAATAGAGTAATATTTATTAAAGATCCAAGTGTAAGCACATATTGGAAAATAGTGTTATTTCTGAAGAGTCCTTAAAATGTATTATTTTTTGATTTGATCTATTATATGTTTAAAAATGTTCCCCACAATATGTGTGGCATATTTACTATTTTGACATTAGAACCTTTGGCTGGCAAATCTAATCTGAATTTAAAAAAGAAAAAAACGAAGATTAAAAATTCATAAAATATTTAGAAAATTAATTAAAGATTTCATTTGTAAATGATCTATATATCCTGCTAAAATTAAAAAGTTGAAATAAATGATTTATGAGACTTTACTTTTATTTAAGCATTTGTATTAAAAATTGATAAAGTGTATATATCTTTGGATTAAGATAAATTGTATTTAGTATATTTTTAATGGCTAATATTTATCAGTGGGGTTTTTTCACAAGTATAAGCATAGTAAAACTCAACCTTTTGATTCTTAGTGCTTCTAATAATGCTTCAGTATTTTAAATACCTTCCATGATTATTCTGAAATGTGCTTTTACGTTCATTATTTTCATTTTTCTAAAATGAATAATTTAAAAGTAAGGAACTATTAAATAGTGCAATTATTTATTTTGTTTACTTTCATTTTTATTTAGGACTTAGCTCTTTATGCGGTAAAATCGGGAAGAATAATTCCTGCTGTGAGATCTCTAGATAATTCAAAATACCAGGTATTTATGTGAAAACTGTTAGATCCTTATTTATTAATAGCTTTTTTTGTACTTGTCATCTTTTGCAAGAAAAACTATAATTTACAGTTTGATAAAGAAAAACAATCCATATTTTTCATATCTATTATCATTTAATCCATATTCAAAATAATAAAAGCATTATTATAGAAATATGAGTCTAATTAACTATTTTTTTTAAATTTATATGTTTATATTAGGAAACTTAATATGAACACATCATTGATTATAATAAATTAAAAGTTTGATTATAATATACAAGATAGAAGTATTGAAAAATTAATTTGCAGTATTAAAATTATTTTTAAGAAATTTTCATCTAATTCAATGATTTTTCTACTATCAGGATAGTCCTGATTTCATCACAAATGTTCCACTGTTAAGTTGCTAGTTTTATTTATCAGCTTAAATTTCTAATTTGGCTATCATTTTTAATTTTTATAAGATTTTATATAATTTTTAAATGATCTTAAAATAAATTCATTTAAAAAGTTACAAAAATTATTTTTTTGCAGTTTTTTTAAATGAATTTATTTAAATATTTTAATTTTGTTATCCAGCAAATTTGGCTTACATAATATTTTGCAATGCTTTTGCTTGCATTTTTATTTAACATTGCAGTTATCATTAATGTCTTTAAGTCTAATTTAAGTAAATATTTAATCAGTTTAGATTTTCTTTGTTTTAATAATTTAGTATTGTCTTGTTTAGTGCAGTTAAGTTAAAATTTACTGGTTTGAAAATCAACACTTTTACTTTAATATTAATTTGGGGAAAAAGAAATCCATTATTTTTACGTGAACTTTTTGTAATTTTTAGACTCGTTTTGTAAAAAGGTTTAAAACAGTTTTCATGTAGATTTTTAGGTCTTGTGCGAAGCTACGATTGCTGACATGCTGTCAAGTTTGATAATTTTTGATATTTTATAGACATTCTTGACGATGTTGTATCCATGCGAGGTGCATCTCAAACATCAAAAATACCAGAACGGAATCGACGAAACAAAAATTGTACGTAACTGGTTGTTACAATCTTATATAGGACGATGAACACCTTTCACAATTTTAGCCACCCGGCTATCTTTTTCGCCGTTACAAGAGGAAAACTAAAATGTATCGAATTTTCTGTTTGTTGTCTTCCATTTTTTAAACTTTGTACTCATAACTGAATTAATCAAACAAAAAACCACAAGAGGATATTTTAGTGTCAAATGTCACCTTTCCAACGAGCATAAATCTGAAATTGTTTGATAGATACCTCACAAGATAGCGATCACAACAGACGTCTACCGAAAAAATAATGGATAACTTTTTCCTCAACCTAATAAATCAAGTTTTTTTGATAAAATTGTTTTTTAGAAATACAATATAATTTTTATATTTCTACCCAAGATTTCACATAAACAAAAATCTACTTTTTAAAGATTTTGATTAATTTTCAACTTTTTTTATTTGCATAACAGCAGTAAAGTAATGGTAACCATTATAACTGGAAAAGCAAATGTATGTATTTACAGTTTAAATTATGATTATTTTAAATATGTAATTTTTTTTATGTATCCTAAAACTTGATAAATTATAAGTATTAAGCTTAATTTGTGTCATCTCTCATTTTTTTGTGCACAGATTTTTAATGATTACTCTGTGTAGAACAAAGTTGAACATTTGTATTAGAATGCTCTCTTCAATTTCTCAATCTAATTTTATTAAGTAATTTCATCCAACAAATGAAAAGATAGTACCAGCCTAATCTTTAAAGAGTGTCTCAAATGTCTGTTTGTATACGCATACTCATGTTTATGAAAATTGGGACACCATGAAAGATTTGTCAAAAATTAAGGAAATATAGACCCTCATATTACTTATAGTGTTAAAAATAGATGATCAAATTTGCAAGAAAAAACAAAGGATGTTAGAAATCAATACTTAGTGCTCACTATATGGAAAGTAATGAGAGCCTTATATATTGTGGCACTTTGTCTTTTGCAAGTTCAGAATGTAATTCTCTAAAATGGTATTCCAGATGGCTTTGACTTGATGCCAAAGTTCACTCTTACCGCATGTCCCATCAGCTATAAGAAGTCCCCAATTAATGTATTCCCAGACATTTTCATTGGGTGACATATCTGGAGAATAAGCAGGCCCTATTGAATAATCAAAACACATGTATTGAAAAAGCCTTTTGTAGTTTAAGAAACATAGACTAGCATTATCCAGCTGAAATCAATTCCAGGAATTCATGTAAGAATGGAGATTACTTTACAATTTCTCTTGTGTAGTGATTACTGTTGAGGTTTTGTCTACAATTTGTACTAAATGGGATTGAGTTATACCCAATGGCTCCCCACACATTTGTGTGGTATGATGCTAGATAATGCACCAAGGGATTGAGAATCCCCCCTTTGTAACACCTGACACATACTCTTACTGTAATCTAAATAATGCTGAGATTCATTGGAGAAAACTTGTTGCCCCTATACACACCATGCAGTGTATTGCTTATCCCATTGAAGTTGAAGCAATCTGATTCAGTGACTGGAATCCTGCATAGAGAAACCCTTGCGTCTAGTGGATGCTGCAAAAGATGGCAACAAACCGTTATACAATAAAACACTGTTTGTTCTCTTACTTTGTGGAAATACATGTGAAGAGGGCTCTACCATACAGATGAGGTGTATTGTCACTTATCTTTGTGTTGCGTGACCACAGTCAGGTTTTTGCCTTGTTTGGTTTCATCTGTTCATTTCTTCCAAGCATGCATCACTGTAGCAGCATAACATTGTGTATACTGATTTTTTTTTTTTTTTTTTGTGAAAATCCCGCCTCTTACATAACAATGCAATCTTGTATAAACTCCACAAGTTATTGGCATGGCTATCTCCACTTTTGATTATGTATATTGACCACTAATTAAACATTTATTGAGTTATAGACAAGTTTCATTGCATCCTTATGGCTTTCTTGCACATGGAATAAGTATCACATCAAGAGCTGGTTCTTGTTCCATGTATGTACAATCACTTTGCAATTTCTAATCATTTGCATGTCTTACCTCACTTAACATTTCCTATAATTTTGATTAGATTTACTGAATTCTTTCGTGATTCAATTTTTGTTAACATGAATGTACAAATATATATATTTGGAAAATCTAGCCTGTTCATATGAAAGAGCCACCCCACAAAAATCTTTGTCCTTTTAAAGACAATTTCATAAATATTTATTTTATATATATTTTATAAATTAGTTTTAACTTGTGTTTCTTTTTTATAATTGCAATATTTTAATGTTGCTGTTGCTTGGGCAAAAATTATAATAAGTAAAAAAATTTGCTTTAAAATTTAAGCTTCAACTAAATTTGTCTTATTCTGAACTTTTTGCCACAAGATCCAACCAATCAATTAGCTGGTTCACTTCTGATAAAATATTCTGAAAAACATTTTTGTGGATATTTTCTTGATGTAAAATTGCTGCAAGGTTTTGTTATCAGGAATATATTCATATGAAATATTAGTATAAACTTTTAAGGAGATATAATACATCAAAAAAGTTAAATTGTGAATCAATCTGATGTATACTTTCAGGCAGTGTTATTCACTGGAGGGAAAATCTCCTTTATATATATATATATATATATATATATATATATATATATATATATAT
>JAPDSC010019838.1:421453-477883 GCA_026290005.1 Latrodectus geometricus | reverse complement strand
TATATATATATATATATATATATATATATATATATATATATATATATATATATATAAAATATTAGAGCACTATTTGTCTTGGTATGCTAGTCTATGAAATGAATGGGGAATTGCCAAATATCCATACTCTATGGAAGTGCTGATAACAATTCACAAGTCTTATCTGATCAATCATTATATTGTTAGCAGCTTCCCAGAATAAATGTACTGGACTTCTATTTGTTTTTAAATGTCCATTTTGATTTGGTTGAATATGGTTCTAAAAGGTTAAAAGTACAATTGTGCAGGCTGGTTATAAATGACTTGTGCATTTATGCATGGTGTAACAGTGTTTTGTTTTTGAAAATAATCAATACCTGTACATATCATATCAATTGTAAGATAATCTCTGAATAATAAGCATTTGGGATTTAGAAGCTGAGTTTTTATATACCTGTTATGATGAATTCTTATTTCTCAAAAGGTGTTGTCATTCATCCATACTAATAATCCTGAACAAATTTTTTTATGCAGTTAATTTCTTCAGCATTCTGCCAAAATTTATTTTTCTATCTTTGGTTTTATTTATTGATGAAGCATTTCTTTAATGCATAGTTGGTAGCTGTTGAAAATCCTTGGTAATTTCAGCATCCTGAAATATTTCATATCTAGCAGGATTGTATTCATTTGGTACTAGAGAGGAAACCTAAACTTCTTTCTCCTATAACCCACTATAACAGGGGGATATGCAGAAAATACAAATATGGCATCCATTTCTTGCAATCACCATTTTCTGGGGTAGAACCTGAAATTAGGATATTTAAAGCTGAGAACCTTCTGAAGAGTCAGATTTTACCACTAGAAACATTTTTAATATTTATATTTTTGGATGTTAAAGTTTTAGTTTATTGTAAAGTGTTTATAATGTACACCGCATTGGGTTCTGGTAGAATTATTTATAATTAGCTGCATTAACTTATTCCAAAGAAAGAAACACTAAAAATTCAAGCATCTAATTCCATGGATGAGGAAACAAAGCACAAACACAATATTAATCTGGTGTTATTTCTACTATTCTAAAGAGTTCAGTCTTACAACAATGCCAAATACCCCTATATGTAAAATCTGTTTTTAAACCACAACCCTATTTTTTAAAAAAAATTGTTAAATTTTCTATGGTTATTAACAGATTTAGTGTTTTTAATGGTATTTGTCATTACATTGTTTATCAGAGTTGTAATTATAGAAATCATGAACTTCATTTTTGAAATTGAAAAAATTCCTTACACTACGTAAGACATTTATAAGCAATTATATTTTTGGAAATCTTTCATATCTTCATTTCTTTCAGTAATATTTTCACTTTCCCATGATATTTCTATTCATATATTGCTGCTCTCTTTAAAAATTTACTTAATATTACTATATTATGAATATTATATTATGCTGTACATGATACAAACATTACCTATGTAAATATATTAGTAGTAGGTAAAGAATTGTGTGTGAAAAGTGAAAACCTTTTCTCCTTTATAAAAATTTCCCATTTTAAAATATGCTGCTCACTTAATTTTTAAAAAAATTGAATTAAATGTTTTGATAATCAATACATTTAGTAAAATTTATTTAAAAAATTCAAAGTTTTTAATTTATCTGCACACTTTAAAGGATTAGTATTTTACAGTTTTTCTTTTGCGGCATTAAGAGAAGACTGTTTTTACTTATAAAATTATTAGTAGTTTAGGTACTGCATTTTGTTTTGTTATTTATATGATGAAAATTAAAAATATAGCTTTCTAGAATTATCAGTGATCTTTTGAAGAAATAACTTCAAAATTACCTTTAGATGAATTTCAAATCCTGCAGTTCAGAAATATCAGCTGCATATTTATCAAAATATGTTTCAAATTCCTTCATCTAACTATTTTTAATATGGTATAGTTTTAAATTTCTAAATTAATCTGGGTTGTTACATATGATTCTTCCTTATTTGATTCAAGTTAAGTATTAAAGTGAATTTACTGTTCTCTCTCAAATTAGTTATTCTTTAAAAACAATTGAAATGGTATTTCTTATGCTAATGTTACTGCATTTCTTCAATCTCTGGACTGATTTGTTAATTTAGATTAAAATATTACCATAAAAATCATTAAAAAAAGATATATTTCAATGAAAGAAAGTGAGTTGTAGTTTTTGTTTTGAATGCAATAATACATTCTCATTGCAGTATCTTTATATCTAAATACAAACCTTTTTATAACCATGATTTTTATCTGAGAAAAGCTGAAGACAAAAGTGTTATTGAAGTGGAGGGCTCTGAATGATTTTGTTTCCACTCTGCAAACAATTATGTAAAAACTGATTAAAATGATGCAACGTGTACTATGAGCAAAATAATTTTTAGAGGAACATTATCATGAAAGTGTTTCTGCTTATAATGCTTTTGAGGAAATTATGCCACTTGCAAAATCAAACTTTTGATGTTCTAAACCAGAAACTTCTTACTCTTGAGGGCTTTTAGTAATTATTGTAAACAAATTTCTGTTAAATTTTGCATATAAATAGGACAGAGGCACTAAGCATGAAACTGGTATCTGTATTCAGTAATATGCTTAGTTAATTTTAGAAGCAATTAAGTATTTCATGCATTCAAAATATTAGACAATTAAAATTGAATGAAATCTCTAGACCATATAAATAGAACAGTACCCGAATAGAGCAAGTAATTGTGTCTAGTAGTATGCCTAGATTTAAATAAAAGATCATTGATTTGTATGCTTATTTTACAATTGTTAAAACTTAACTAAAGTAAAAAATGAATGAAATGTATTAGATTTAGAGCAATTGAATTATGAAAAGGATTTGTTATTGTTGAGTTATCAGAATTAATATTTAAAAGTTAATGAAAATACTTAAAGTTGTTCATTGAAAACAAATTTCAACAAGTGCAATGTAGAGAAAATACTTAAGTCTCAGTAGTATCTATCAACAAATAAGTCTTCACTTCCAATTCTGTTACTAATCTTGTAAGGTGCAACACAAATAAAGATTTGTAAATTAAATCTCTGTATTGTGGTTTTTAATAACTTTAATTTATTTTTTAGAAGAAAAAAATTGCATGTGTACTTCTAAATATTAAAGTCATTTTTAATCTAAATTTTCTTTAGTTTGAGTTTCTCTGTGATCTCTTATAACTGTGGTCTCTCTCTTTTTTTTTTTTTTCTGTGGTTTGCAGGAACTTATCAGCATAAAGATTCAGGGCTCAATCTGTTGGCGAGGTTCTTGCTATTTGTGACACCAAGAAGATTTATGTAAATTTATACACTGCTTTTCAGTTTCTTTTTAATTGTATCTTGAATTCTTCAATTATCTTTTGAGTTTGAATATTGAAATCTAAAAAAATCATTTTAATTTCCTGTTCTTTATCACTAATTGCCAACATGTGAAATGAGAATTTTGTTTTCCAAGGGATATCTAAAAGTGTCTAACTTGCTTTGAAATTCATTTATGATTCTCTTCATTATTGATATCATTATCTGATTTCTTTCTTCAAGACTAAATTTTAAGATATTAAGGTGATTTATCATGTCTTCCGGGAAAACTAATTGTAATACATTAATGATTTATGTTCTGAGTAGCAATGTTATTAATGTATTACAATCTTTTTGAAACTTAGAAAATGACAAGGGATCTTCAAGTTACACATATATTTATAAAATATTAAATTTTTAAATTTTCCTCATTTTGTTAATTTGTCCAACGAATTATTATTTTCTTTAAAAATATTTCAAATTTGGATGTTTTTTAAGGAAACTTTAATTTTTCATTTTAAAAAACATTAGTGACATAATTAATCTCAAATAAAACTTTCTTCAAGATCTTTGTGGTCTTAATTTAAAAATTTAGTAGGAATGTTTAAATTACAATTTTTGACTCTTGGTAATCAATGAGTAAATTATGTTTCTATCCAAACGTTTATCCATGACTAATTGTTTTAAATTGCTTTATTTGCTCACCACAAATAGTTAAAATTAGATTACTTCTTTTAGTTTAGTTGGACAGAAAATGCTGAACACATTTTTAGTGGAGAACATGGTGTGAAAGTATATGACGAAGAAGGATATGCTGCTATACGAAAGGTAAATTTTATATCTAATCTTGAGATGTGTTAGAAGAATTGTTGGATTGAATTACTTAAAATATATTACTGAGATCAATATTTTAATAAGTTATCCTATTTCAGCATTATAAATATTAAAAAATATGTTAGATTTTAAAATGTGTATTTTACTATGGGGGACAGTTTCCTTGAAATAAATCTTGAAATGAACTTCAGCACCATCTAGCATTATTCAGGATGGTCTCTTAGAGAGATTGAAGGAACTGATTGGTGAGTTTAAACTTATTAGCCACACCAAAACACCTTTTTAGAAAAAAATAATTCCAAACTCAAGTGGAATGAATTTAAAATGGGAAATGAGCCAGAGATCACTTAACTGCATAGGAGTAAGGTGTTCATTAACATTCCCTGCATCCTAATTTCTATCAGCAAGCTTTTATGCAGATTTTGTCTGCATATATAGTCAGTTTGCCTTGAAGGCTGTTTGTCCTCTTTTGATAATCCACAATCACACATCAGGGTATTTCTTCCTAGAAATGTATATCTGTAAATAACGAATCTGGAGAAAGCCAGGCTAGTTTAAATGCTTCTGAAATCTGACACTGAAGGGGGGCCTTTATAAGAAGACAAAAGTTGAGTTTCTCTCTAAGTACTTCACTTTTATTTTTTCTCTCTAAGTACTTCACTCAAGAGATAAAACTTTGCAATTGCATTATATGTAATGCATTCAAAGTTTTTAATTTTTAGTGTAATGACTCACTGCATGCATATATATATATATATATATGTATATAAAATTGAATATATTTTGTACTTATAAATAAAGATTTAATTTTAATGCATTGTTGTCATACTTGAATTCATAAAAGTGATATTTGCCAATAAATCTTCTAAAACGAATTTGTGCAAATGTTTCACAATTTATTACTTTCTGAGATTTATACAATTTAAAATTTTAGGAAGAATTGTTATTAGGCTAATGAACATATTTATTACTATCCCAAACAACATCAAAACCATCACATTCCTATTCAGAAAGAAAGTCTTTTACTTACCAAGCAACTGAGCAACAGAAGTAACTTCAAAATCAAGTAATTATGCATGCAGAAAAACATTATATCTGTCTATCCATACACACACATATATATAATCATCAGTTGCTCGACAGTCCTGGGTGGACCCTGACTTTCTCAAGAAGGCCATGCCGTTCCTTACTTCTTTCCACAGTTTTTGACCCTAATTGAGTCAAAGTTCCTTTGGAGGCAGTCATCCCATCTCAGTTGGGGTGAATCTTTTTTTCTAATTTCAGTTGGTGTAGCCAACAGGATTCTTTTATTTCTGTCATTCTTATATGCCTGGTCCATTTCATATCTTGTTTCTTATAGTACTTTATAATATCCAGCTCTCTGAATTGCTTGTAAAGTGCAGAATAAATTCTACTTCAAATTCCATTGTTGCAAACACCACCAAAAATGGAACGTAGAACTTTCCTCTCATAGGCAGCGAGGGTCCTCTCATCAGTTTGGGACAGGGTCTAGGTCTCAGAAGCATGAGAACTGATCTGATAAAGCTACTATAAATCAGTAGCTTTGTGCCTCTTTTTAATGTTATCAGATTTGAGAAGTTTTCTTATGCCATATAAGCCTCTGTTGGCTGCAGTTACTCTCTTCCTTACATCTGAGGATATAGTTTTTGGTATTGATCTCACTGCCAAGGTAGGTGAAGCACTTCACCTTTTCAAATGTGTATTCTCCAATCTTGATATGTCAATTACACAGATACATTAACATATATTGCATATACTTTGTCTTATCCTGATTGAGAGGTGTATTTTTTTGGTCTCTTTCCAGGTCCAGGAAAGCCTGCTTTAGATCATTAGGGGTTCGTGCTGTGATATCTATATTGTCAGCATAAGCTTCGATTTGAATAGATTTGGGAAAGATAGTCCCTCTAGTGTTTATTTTTGAATCTCTATTTATTCAAGAACAAGGTTGAAAAGGAGGCGTGCTAATGTGTCGACTTGCCTAACGCCATTTTTTATTTCAACAGGTTCCGAGAAGCTACTCTGGATCTTGACTCTCATTTTAGTATTTAAAGTAAGGGATATTAACTTCATGAGTTTTTCCAGTATGCCTTAAGGCATTTATGATAAATTCTCTATTATTGCTATCATATGCTTTTTGGAAATCAATAAAAAAATGTGTTGATTTGAAATACCTTAGTTTATTCCAGAGTTTGCCGTTTATTAAATATTTGTTCATTTGTGGACCGATCCCATCAAAATCCACGCTAGTAATCACCTATGGTTTTTGCAGCATAGGAAGAGTTTTATGAAGAGCATATTAGAAAAGATCTTATAAATTGTGCATAGGAGGCTCACTCCTCTATAATTAGAGCATTCCAATTTGTGTCCGTTTTTGTGAATGGGACATATAGTACTGAGTTTCATATTGTATTTTTGCATATAGTGCATATCTCCTGAGGAAGTGTTTCAGTCTCCCAGACTGATGGCATAATGTGGTAGATGACGTTAGTTACATTTTCTCCAGCATATTTTAGAAATTCTGATGGAATAGTATCTGGGTCAAGAGCCTTATGATTTTTTAACTTTTTTATGGCTTCCATAACTTCAAGCTAAGGTGGGTCGATCATTTCATGATTTATATTTTGTGAGTGATTGAAAGTACATGGTGGGTGATGCCTGTTCAGAAGATCATGAAAAGGCTTATTCCATCTTTCTAGTATCTTAGATTTGTCACTGAAAATTTCCTTATTCCTATTACTTCATAGAGTTCTAGGTTTGAAATTTCTGTGATACATGTTTATCTTTCGAAAGAAAGCTCTGCTTTCATTTGATCTATTGAGATGTTCAACTTCTCGCAATAGATATTTGTGGAATCTCGTATATATATATATATATATATATATATATATTTATATAAAGGAAGAAATGTCCCTTCTCACCTTGGACAGGAAAATGCTGGAATCAAAAGGTTAACTTCGAAAACTGAGAACACCCACACTGTTTATTGGGAATAAGGGAAAGGTTTACACAAATTTACTTCTAGAAACTACTAAAAACCAAATTTAAAACTTTTTTGACATTAGAGGAGCTTGTTTACTGAAATAGGGAAGTGATTGGATTGATTCTTCAAAATAACCAAGTATTCATCTAGCATGTGGGTGTTGTTAATTTTTAAGAAAAAGATTTGTTTATCGAAATTTAAAAAAAAAAATCCAACTATTTATAAATATTATAAGTGCTCTTTTTACTAGAATTTCTAATTTCTTTATTTTTCTTAAGTTATTGATGTTTTACACTTTTATTTAAAACAAGAGTACATTTTTATTTTTGAAAGTAATTGAAACTTACAAAATATAAAAATCTTGCCATATTAGAACTTGTGAAGTATATATTTAAATTTCTCCATAGACTTAACATTACAGTTCGTTTTCAATATGGTACAGAATGAGTCCCTTTAAGAAAATTTACTTAGCATTATTGAATGGATTGCTTTTTGATCTTTTCCTCCTGAAAATGGTGCTTTTGGTTTATTGATATTTCTAAAGTATTGGTACTCTTCTGGAAAATTGTTTATTTTGTCTTACTTTAATGAAAAATGATGTAAAGAAAGGATTTCTGAATAAGACAGCTATCAATCATTTGATAAAATTTATACTTAATTTAAACTATATATTCAAGTAAGTCAGTGGCAGTTTTACTATAAATTTTAATGTCAGTCTCTAATGAATTGTTCTCCATAAAACATTTTTTTTTTTGCAATTAAAATGAATATTTTATGTGTGAAAAGTCCTTCTGAATATTTGATGTTTTATTGAAACTTGTTTTATCCGAAGTTTTTTTTTCTAAACAAATAACCCTTTTTTATATTTGCCATCTTGGCAATTGAAATATTTTAGTAGTCTCAAATATTATCTAATGCAAATCAATATGAAATGATACATATTGTTTGTGACATAAAAGTTTATTTTCACTGAAGGAATAATTATAGGTTTTAAAAAAGTGTTTATAAAGTACTTGTTACTCAATTTTGCTATGTACTATTTAATATTGTTGACAAATTTTCAACATAGTTTCTTTTTAACAATTTAAGTTGTAAATAGTTAAGTTCTATTATTTTTTACTGTTTTAATAAAAAAATTACATGATTAATCTAACAAAGATATTTAAATGTGTATTTTATTAGATTAAATTTAATGGATTTTTAAAATTTTTTGATTTCATTTATATGTAGGATTAATTTTATTTGTAAAAAAAGAATTTTTTTAACACAAATTAATTTTTTGAAGCATAACGTTAGTTTTAAAAATGATATAAAATAAAAATTCAAGAATGCAAATTCTTGAATTTTTAAGAATTTTAAAGCAGTTGCATCAGAGTTGGCACCTTATAATGAGATTTTATTTTTTATTTGCCAACTGATTAGTCCTTTTACATACTCATTTTACTTGAAGTATAGATTATAGAATGCATTTATTAACTTTTATTCAGATTATCTTATGCTATTGTAGTTTGTAAAGTACTAAAAAGTATAGACCAGTATTAAGTATTTTGAACTAAAAATTATTTTTCTTTATAAAAGAAAATGATAGTTTAAATTTGAGAATTTCAGTTATTTTAATTCCTCTCCTAAAGCATAAAAAAATTTAATTAAAAATTTAAAAGTTTGAGAATAAAAACCAAATAATTTGATTCTGCTGAGAAGTCTACTGTATAAAATATCACTCTATTTTCTGAATTAGAATAGTATTTGCATTGAACTTAGAAATGAAATAAGATTCTTAAAACTATAGTTTTTTAATATAAAGCAGGTAATTATATTTTATGTAATCATTTCTCTTGTGGGATTTTCTTAAAGAAAATAAATTAAATTTATTCTCTTTTGAAACCATTTTATAAATGTGTGTAATTGTAAAGTTACAAAATTTTTTCAACTGTCTGCTATTTTTTTAAGTTTTGATAAAACTGTAATGCATAATGATTTGATGAAGTATTTTAATACTTAAGGTTGTCTCATTTCTTTATATTTTAATACAATTATTTATCTAGGCACAAAGAAATAATGAAGATATTGCAAGTATTCCTTCTGTGTTTTACCTTCCCATATATCATAGAGTAAGCATAACATTTTTGTATGATACCTGTCTAATTTTTTTCTTTCTTTAATGCTTCTTTCTAAGTGTTTGAACTACATTTAATATAAATCACATTTTAAGTATTCTTGAAAATATGGGACAGTTTGATTTGTGTAAAACATTTCACATAGTTTCAGTCATTCATTGAATTTTAAATATTGCACAAGTTACAAATTTGTTCAGTTTCAAACTCTTAAATAAAAAAGTGTGAATTATTGTTTAAATACATAATTACAGAAGCTAAAATTATCAATATTTAATATACTATAATGTGAACCTAATAATCTAGTCATCAAAATGCACTTCATGTGGTGTGACTGATAATGTAACTTATTACATCTATAAATATTACTTTTTAAGCAAAATTAGTAATTTTAATTGAAAATTAAATTAAGTTTCTCACTTAATATGAATTTTTGTTTTCCTATTGTCTGCAGTTTTTTAAATCCATTCAACAGAAAAAGAGAAGTTATAGCAGTGTTCAGATAAAGGTGTTCTAGTGTTTGTAGATTTCTAAAGAATGCTCCTCAAAGGTTTCCATTCAAAATCTTTTCCTAAGTTCCTTGGAAGTATAATCATCCTCATTTAGATAGCTTTAAATGAAGAGTTGGGGATTTTGCTTACTAGACCATTGCATTTGTTTGAATCTGGTTCACTTGGGTTGAGTTCATGAATTTATCACTTGGGTAATAGTATGTAACAAAATTATCATTTATTTTTTTATTAGAAACATTTACTGCTGAATGGTTTTGCATATGAATGCTTAGTAAACAGTTCTGTTTGAAGACTTAGTTTGGAATATCATCCACCTTTTGTAATTTATGTAAAATTGAGCCAAATTACATGTATTGTAGTATTTTTGCATCTCTTGAATATTTTAGTGATAATTATTTTGAACAATTCTACAATTGTAGAAACTTGTAAAAGTTGGTTGGTTCCTCAGTTTTATTTCCCTGTATCAACTTTATGGTGTGCTTCTTAAAAGATTCTGCTATAGTCTTACAATATTGGAAAATAAGAATGATTTGTCAGGAATGTGTTTATTTCCACTCATTTTAAACTTTTCTGGTGAGTTCTACTGAAGAAAACTGCCAGGTTCATGTTTTGCATAAGCATCTATGATTTTGTTATTGCAATAACTATTCACCAATATAGTGTGTGGTCTTGATAATTACACTGTAATGCCACTTGGAGAAATTTGTATCTAATTTTGTAAAATATTCTTTACCAGATTTTTGTTTTTTCAGTTAAATTGTTTCATTCTTTTATATCTAAAATGCTGTACAGTTTGTTGCAAACTTTAATGTATACTTTGCTGTCAGCTAATTTACTTTTTATAAAATTTTTTATGCTATAATCTTTTACAAAGAATATTATGCATGTATACACACAGATCACCCCTCTCACACAAGATTTAGCAAAAATGTTTTGTTGTTTGAAGTTGTGAATATTTAAGAATGCTATCATTCCTGAAACATATAAATCTGATCTTTACCATTGCATTCAAACTCATCATATTTATCTATTTGCAGGGCACATATTATGGGCCATGGGTGTCTACAGAATTTGTTGCTGCTGCTACAAGTATCTTACTATGGTACATAGCATTTACACAAAAAGCAAGCTTATGTTCATAAGTTATTTTGTATAAAATAGTGTTAAATAAATATTTTATTTATAAATTGTTTGTTTTTCAAAATCATCCACTTAAACACTAAGAATTGTGTCATTTATCAGAGTAATCTTAGCAATGGTTAAAATAATTAAATTTGTATATACCACTTCCATGAATTTTATAAAAGGGTTTGTACAATCTTGGGGAAACTTTTGAATACTCCTTGGGAAAAGTAGATAGAATTTTTCCAAACCCTTGTAAATGCATTTTACTTTAAAAAATAATTTTGGTGGCATTTTAAAGATTAAGTTTAAGAGCTATGCTTTGCGATTTTTTAAGTTTACATTTGAATTTTTTGTATAATGTTAAGATTTTTTTTAGCCTTTTAATTTTTAAATAAAATTAAAAGGCATAAAATCTTAGCATTATTGCTGTCTTATTCCAGGATATTTTTTATTTTTTATCTATGTGATATCTATCATTTTCTATAGTTATATTCAGTAAATTCTGCAGTTTCTTGTTACTTTACAGTTCAGTGTTTTTATAGTGGAAATAAATTATTAAAATATTGAGGAAAAGAAAAGTTTAGATTTATTTGTACTAATCTTCTTTTCATTAAAATTTCTCTGCTAGCAATATAACTACTAACTACTTAGCATTTCAATGATTTTAATTTATATTTTTATGAAATTTTCGCGCGCACACGCACGCGAAGTGATTAATTAAATAATATTTGAAACCGAATTGGTTAATTATTTTTATTATTTTATTGTAAGTTCTATTTCAATGATTATTAAATTTGATTTGATTTAATTTCTTTTTCTATGTAGACAAATTTCCACTTAAATTTTTTATAAAACATTTTGGTTAAATCTTTAAGGTCCTTTCTGGTTTGAAACTTATAAAATGCTGAAAGAAAAATGCTTAATTTTATGCACACTTTACTGATATTGACGAATAATACTTGTCCAACGATAATTTTAAAATATTCTATAGTATTGTTTTAACACTTAAAGTATTCATGTACTGTGAAATATAGTTTCGTATAATCAATATTAATAACTTTTTAATGAGTGGACTTCATCTGTTTAGATTCATCCATCTCAATGTTTCTTTAGAATTGACAAAGCTAACTTTAGTTTCAATAGACTTCCTTTGATCATTAATTATATATACTTATTGGAAAGCAAGAAAATTCACTAAGTGGTTAAAATATCTTAGGAGAACCACTATTGTTTCCAATTTCTAATAAAAACAAAAATGTTGATTCCAGTTCTTTTAAATTGTAGCCAAATAATCTTGAATCCAATTTTCTTATTAAGATTTTACATGTGTAAATAACATCTAGCTTCTAATGTTACTTCCCAATCAGTTTAAGTGTGATGGCTCTCATAGAATGCATATTTCCCATTAAAAAGTTATTCTATGCTTTTATAATTTTTCTGACCAATATTATAGATCTCACTTTATTATACTGTAAAGAATAGGAACAAGCAAAAGAATAAAGAAAACTTTTGCATTAAAACTAAGTGTATAAAGTGGAAAATGCCAGTGTAACAAAAATAAAATGCATAAAACTGGGAATTTTAATTTTTTGGAACAGAAAATGAAAAGATTGTTTATAGCAGTAATTTGATTGCATGTAGAAAAACAAAAAATATAATTTGAAAATGATAAATACTTGCGGACTCTTTGATCTACAAATATTCGTACAAATATATTTTACATAAATGCGGTTATAATCTATTGCTTTTAATAGCTTCATTGCATCCATGCAAAATAGGTTTAAATATGTTTGGGAATACCAACTCACTGGCTAGACCAAATAATGCATTAAAAGAAAATTTCCAACTTATGCAATTTAAGGTATCTCTCAGTATTTCTTCTGAATAATAGTCATCAATTTATCATGAATGATGTCTTTTACCATTAACCCTACTCTTCTATGCCCCAAGTTTTAAGAGATGTAAAGTTATTTCGATTGCTCTTTACTTTGTCAATAAAACAAGTTTAATGTCATGTTGCAAAGTGAACCTGAACTTGCTTGCAAACAGCACTTGACTCCAATAATTTTTTATCCACTCTTGATATTAGTAGTCTACCTTTGATTTACAAGATTTTTCGGTAAACTTAAAAGGCCTATTTGCAGAGACCATCGTGATGAAGACTTTTACATTATTTACCTTAAGACTGTCCTGTTGCAAAAAGAAAATCAGCAACAGTTAACTTTAGTTTGTCTTAAAATGCTAAATTCATATATTTGATGTAGGTATATAGACATTCAAGTTAGTCACCCTATTTCTTGGAATCGATTCTACAGCCTTAGAGACCTTGCACCACAAAACCCAACTAACCAACCAATCTACAGCCTTGGAATGGGGTTATTTGTCACTGATTGCATCCACTGTGCTTTGCAATTTCCAGTTTTCAAGGTTCTTGATAATTTGCTAAGCTATAAACTAGTAAATCATTTTGTCTAACTTTTTTTCCAAAGTAAAAGCTGGTACTTCACTACTGCTGCCATAAGAAAGTTTTCTTGAAAGTAATGTCTGCTCTTATTCCTTTTTTGTTGTCTTGGTGCTGTGGTCATTGATTTGATTCCTTATAATTTATTATCTTTTTGGATACACCTTAAATTATGGATAATGTTGATACTAGTTCATGCAATAAGACAATATATTTTGAGTTAAAATGTATAGTAAATGTCACTCTTAAAAAGAGAGAACCTTAATTTGCATTTCTTTATTTTTTTTTTTAATTGCGAAATTTCTGATTGCCAAGTTTGCAGAATTAAATATTTCAATTTATACTCGTGTATTTTAATTAGACTTTTTCAAAATGGGTTACAAATACAAAATTTAAAAATATATATACGTAAAATATTAAGATAATTACTTGTATAAATTTTTTAATTTTTGAATAAAATTCAAAAAATGTTTTTCTAAAATAAAACAATTTTACAACTTAGTGTATTTTTTATTAATGATAAATTATTCAATGTTCTTATTTATAACTGTTATTTGTAAAGCATTTGTTAGAGCATGTTTTTTCAACGATTCGCCTTCTTGGGAAATGTTATATTATCCTTAAATGTCTATAAATTTTTTTGATAAAAAAAAAAAATATCTTTAAATTTTAAAAAGAAAATAAGTTGGGTATTTAACACTGATTCTAAACTAAACCACATATTATTTTATAGTAGTATATTTAAAAATACTCCACACACATTCAACTTTTATTAATTTTATATTTAAAATTGAACATTTAAAACACTAATATTGCATATGAATTTAAATGAATAAAATATTTTTTACGTAAATAACTAAAAATATTGATTTCATTGTTGAAATGAGTCAAATGAGTTAAATTTTGTTTCAAAATATTTACTGCTATATGTATTTTCATTATGAATTGCTTTAGAATGTACATGGTAATTTATTTTAATAAAATGTTGGTATATAATGCAATTAGAATGTAAAAAGTATTAAACAGGAATTTCATTTTATAAATGGAATGTATACTTCAATTATATTGGGTTGGAAACTATGAAACGGGCGTTGAATGAATGTAAGCAACGAAATGCGCAATTTTTCACATTTATTATATTCAATTGAAATGATCTCTTTTGGCATCTACGACTTTTTGCCGAGGATTGGGCAAATCATATATGCCTTTTTAAAAAATGTCTTTATTTTTAGGGTTAATAAGGAATTCAAAGTCTTTTATGATATCATTTTGGTTATTGTATTTGTTCTTTTAAAAATAATTCATAATTACGAGAAGGGTAATAATCTGTCGGTGAAATATCTGGTGAATACGGAGGAGGTGGTAAAATTTTATATTGTAGATAAGTTAATTTGTCAACAGTAATTGAAGCTTTATGTGGTCGTGCGTTATCATGCAGTAATATGCAGAAAACGCCAGTTTCATAGTTTCCAACCCAATACTAAATATTTTCGTGTAAACTCCATTAATAATTATGTAAATTTTCCTAATGATTGTTGGGAGATTAAAAAGGAAATAAAATATTGTAGAGAAATAGCTTGCTATCTATCCTATTTAATGTGCAGATCTATTATATTATTTTTGCTTTGTATAAAAATATCTTTTTAGGAATTCAAACTTAAGAAAAGTTGTTCTAACCAGTGAGTTATGCATGATTATTTGTAAATATGTTGATTTTTAATCACAAACAATTTTAACTTTTATATTTTCTTTGTTTAATTTAGTTTATATTACAGGATAACTCCTTAAAAACTCTTTAATCCTTTAAGCTTTTTAAGTTTCTGAAAAATTCTGCTAATTTCAACTGACAAAAATTATAACCTTTAAGGTCAATAAAATGCATCTTCAATAACATACTAATATCTGTAAAGCAGAATTGGATCCTCATATTTTATGGGCAATATATCAACATTGGTCGTCATTATCAATCTCTGCTAAGCTAGTTGCCTAATGGTTACGATTATGGTCTTGGTTTCAACATTTGGTGGGTTCAATTCCGCCATGAGTTTGGTTTTTTGTAGAAGTCCTGAATTCACACACACTCTATACTGTAGGTTCCAGTCTAATCATCTCTTGTGTACAAAAAATTACCATTGAGCAGCTAACTGAATCAAGCCATCATAATCTGATCTTGTTTTTCTTTAGTAATCTTTTTGCACCTAAACTGAATAATTTTAGTTAGTTTCAATTCAAGACAAAGATCAAACTCACTTGAGTTAGCAAATCTTAGATATTTCAGATAAAGGAAACTGTATGATGCGGAATTTATTAACTAAATATGTTTTATCCGTGAACTTAATTATATACTTTTATATTACCTAAAATTTAATTTTCATGAACTATATATATATATATATATATATATATATATATATATATAATATGTATGTTTCATTTTGATTATTAACCTTGTGTTAAAGTGTTGAGAGTATTGTGGTGAGTTAACTTTTGTATAATATGTTCAATTTTTCTCTGTATCTGTAATTTTACTATTCACTTTTTGTCCTTAAAAATAGATTTATTCGTTTTTGATTTTAAATTAAATACCTTTATTCAATAACAAATGTTTTTGGACTCTGAATGTTGATTATTAATAAGTCATTGTAATTTATATAAACTTAGGTTCCAAGAAATATGCAAATATTTTGAAAAACTATTTCAAAGATATATTTTACATTTATATTCTAGTGAAATAATTGTTTTATTTTTATTTATGTTACTAAAATTTGCTTCCGAAAAATAAAAATAAGCAACTTCTTTATTTTTTTGAACTCATCTGTAAATACTTGAGTTGTAATATTTTAAATATGTTTGTGTTGAGCTTACATTTTTAGCTTGCACTATGGTATTTCACTTCAGATTTTGAATCTGAAATATAAATTTAACTGTGTTTGTGTACTCTTATCTCACTATCGATTTTCGAATCTGAAGCCGATATATCTAACTGCCTGTTAACTATATATTTGAAAAAATATATTTAGTGGCGATACATTTCAATAATTAATAGCATAAAACAATAAAAAAGAATTAAATAATGTTGAAAAAATTCCTATTATTGTGATGAATATCTATTTGTTGTTTCAACTTCTTAAACGGCTATCCCGAGTTAACTTGGGCTAAAAATTCTGTGTTTTTATTGGCTACACTGAGACTTTGGGCAGGGGCAACTGGCTGCACTACAATGCTTCAAGTTCAACCCCTAGAATTAAGGCATTGCCATGAAATCGTGGCTTGGGAACTCACTAAACAGTTACGATTGATTTAACTAAAGTGAGCATAAATCGAAAGTGTTGAAAGATGTTTTCACTCACAGTTTTCAGAATTCTCAGGCTCATGAAAGCAACAGCATTATATAATTATGTTTTACTTTTCTATATTTATTCGCATTTAGATTTTCATAATTAAACACTATCGAATTATTGCAATTTATGAGCAACGTATATAATACTTATTTTCACTTTTTTGATCAAATTAAAATTTCTTAGTTTCTGTGTATAATGTAAATAATTTTTGCTTGTAACTTAATTGTAAACTTGATAATTGATAGTGTAAGAATATGTAAATATGTGACTTCGCGACAAGTTTAAAATAAAACGAATCTATATTATTTTGTTTGTATAAAAATAAGAAATTTTTAAAAATTAAAGATTTTTCTTAAAATTAGAAAGGTTAAAATAAATAATAAATTGGTTGCTATATTTTTAAATTTATAAATGAATTTAGTATTTCAAACAATTCTGGAATTATTTTTTAAACGTAATTCTATCAATTTTTATATTTACATTTTATTAATATTAGATTATATATTTTGTTTTAAGAATATTTAATCTTTGTGATCTCTCAGGTTTTAGTTAACTTCACATTATGCCTAATTTTAATTTAAAAATTTAATAACTTATTAGTAGAGTAATCATTTTATATGCTTCTATATTTTTATAAATATTAGACAATAAATCGAAAATATGTTAAAAAATAACATTTTAAAATTAGAGAAATTCTCTCATGCTTGATATTAAAATGAATGGTAAACCTTGAAATAAAAGTTAAATATTCACTAATTAATAAATTTAAATTTTTTTTTCATAATGAAATTATTTTCATAGAAAAATTATATTTATGGCAGTATTTGATAAGATTCGTATACATTTATAAAAAAAAAAAAAAATGAGAATAATGCTTAGGTATTAGCATGATGGAAATCTGATTTTTTTGCTATGTAAGCAATTGTTTGAAAATAGTATTCAAAGTGCTCATGTAAATATAAATAAATGTATATAGAAAATTCATTATTTTGCCACTTAAATATGTTTGATGTGAATAAACCAAACAAGTAAGGGCAAATAGTTTACTAGATAATGTTTCTGTTACCCAATTGTTTTTATCCGTTTTTATGCCGCCCAATCTGTCTAGTGGTTAGCTTACCTGACTACAGATGTGTGGGACCTGGGTTCGAATCCTGGCTCGGGCATGGATGTACTTTCTCTCTCTTTCTATATACATTTATTTTTATATACATCGAATTTTCTACACTACTGGCCATTAAAATTGCGACACCAAGAAGGCGACATGCTACAGACGTGAAATTTATACGAAAGGAAGAAGGTGCTGTGATATGCAAATGATTAGCTTTTCAGCGCATTCAGACAAAGCAGGTGCCAGTAGCGACACCTACATTGTGTTTAAATGAGGAAATTGTTCAGCCGGTTCCTCATACACAAATTACATTTGAACGTTGTTGCCTGGTGAAAAGTTGTTGTGATGCCTCGTGTAAGAAGGAGAAATGCGTACCAGCACGTTTCTGACTTTGATAAAGGTCGAATCGTAGCGTACCGGGATTGCGGTTTATCTTATCGCAGTATTGCTGCTCGCGTCGGTCGAGATCCAATGACTGTTGGCAGAATATGGAATCGATGGGTTCAGGACGGTAATACGGAACGCCATGCGGGATCTCAATGGCCACCTATCCCTAGCAGCCGAGAAGACAGGCATATTATCCGCATGGCCGTAATGGATCGTGCAACCACGTCACAAGCCGTGAGTCAAGAAACGGGGTCGTTTGGAAGACAACAAGTGTCTGCACGAACAGTTTGACGACGTTTGCAGCAGCATGGACTCTCAGCTCGGAGACGATGGCTGCGGCTTCCCTTGACTCTGCGTCATAGACAAGAGCGCCTTCAATGGTGTAATCAACGACGAACCTGGGCGCACGAATGACGAGACGTCATCTTTTCAGATGAATTCAGGTTCTGTGTACAGCATCATGATGGCCGCATCCGTGTTTGGCGGCATCGTGGTGAACGCACACTGGCAGCGTGCATTCGTCATCGTCATACTGGCCCATCACCTGGAGTGATGGTATGGGGTGCCATTGGATACACGTCTCGGTCACCTCTTGTTCGCATTGACGGTGCTTTGAACAGTGCACGTTACATTTCTGGTGTGTTACGACCCGTGGCTCTACCCTTTATTCGAGCCCTGCGAAACCCTACGTTTCAGCAGGATAATGCCCGACCGCATGTTGCCAGTATTGTACGGACATTCCTTGATACGGAACATGTTCGGCTGTTGCCCTGGCCAGCACGTTCTCCAGATCTTTCACCAATAGAAAACGTCTGGTCAATGGTTGCCGGGCGAATGGCTCGTCACCAAACGCCAGTCACTACGGTTGATGAACTGTGGCATCGTATTGAAGCTGCATGGGCCTCTGTACCTGTATATTCAATCCAATCTCTGTTTGACTCAATGCCCAGGCGTATAACTGCTGTTATTACTGCCAGAGGTGGTTGTTCTGGGTACTGATTTCTCAGGATCTATCCAGCCAAATTTTTTGAAAATTTAATCACTTGTTATTTCTAGTATAATATATTTGTCCAATAAATATCATTTTGTTATCTGTATTTCGTCCTGGTGTAGCAATTTTAATGGCCAGTAGTGTATATACATTTATTTATATTTACATGAGCACTTTGAATACTATTTTCAAAGAGAGATTAAAAGGTATGCTAATGAATTTATAAAAACGGATGTTGTTGTTGTCGTGTGCCAGCCAGGCTGGCAATATGGGGTGCGCTGCTCCACTTTTCCAACTGAACCATATTTAGTGTGGAGTCCGACTTCCTAAGTACACACATGCCATAGGTACCCGTTTATAGGGTTGGCAACCATTCACACACAAAGAAAGGACAAAGACAAGAAAGAGAGAGAAAGTACATCCATGCCCGAGCCAGGATTCGAACCCAAGTCCCACCCATCTGTAGTCAGGTACGCTAACCACTAGACAGATTGGGCGGCATAAAAACGGATAAAAACAATTATAAAACAGTCTGATAGTTCGCAAAATATCGATTTTTACAATTCCAGATATTTAGAGAGTTAATCATTAAATTTTAACGTAGTTTTGTTAATCGGGCAATATAAATTTGTATACATTGGTAATCATTAAAATAATTTTCAATTTTTATTGTTGCTCTTTAACAGTTCTATGCACGATCAATCAATCAATATTACCCGTAATAAACTGCGCATGTTACTTATAACTTATAAAGACTAATTCGCTAAAACTAAGAAAAAAAATTTCATTAAGACATTTTTGTACGTATGTTTTTTATTTTTTTTTTATCAATTTCGAATAAAAAAGGATGCAGTTTAAATAAAAGTAACTTAATGCTTTTCAATTAAAAATAAATTTTATTTAAATTTTTCAAGAAGTATTTTGAAAATTTCTATGATAACTTGCATATTATTAACACACTACGTATGAAAAGATCATATTAATTATACAAAACGTTTATAAGAATGACGAAATAATTTATAAAAGTTTATAAAAAAAAAATTCTCTTTAATCCATATATTGTTAAATTAGCTTTAATAGCAAGAAAATCGTGTTGGAAAAAAGTAGAATCACTGTTCATTTAAAAATGCTTAATAAAAATAGTGTCGAATTGTGTTGGGATAAAAGAATGTGGAATGAAAATCGTGCTTTCCCTTTAATCTCTTCATTCTATTGAATTAGAATGGCTAGTAATATTATAAATTAATAGGGTGATTTTTAATAATGAAAATTATGAAAATGTTATTATTTATTCCTGTTCAAAATGATTTTCTTATAAAAATATTTAAAAGTGTTAATTTATATATTTGTTTCATTTTAAAAAAATTATTATTATTTTTTATTTCCAATGGCAGTTTGTAGACAGTTACAGCAAAATAAATAAAAAGAATAGTACAATAACACAAAAAAGATACTGCAACAGAGTCTATTAATCTAACATGTCTCTAGCTTCCCAATAGCGCTCAGAGACGTCTTTCGAAGTGCAGGGCAGCGAGGGAGATGCGCTGCGTCCATGACCTCACCAATGTTGCAAAGAGTGCAGAGGGGAGAAGGAATGATACCGAATCTATACAGATGTTTTTAAAAATTATTCATACCATCATTTAACTTTCAATATATATATATATATATATATATAAAGGATGCGTATTCTTAAATCTAAATGAAATGTCACATACTTTGCGATGAATATTGATTCGAATTCCAATGGAAAAACATGTGTTTCAGCAGTATAGTATTTCTATGGAATTTTTTTTGAAAAATTTCCGTGGATATTTCCCTAAAATTTATCTTTGTCATAATAAACATTCAGCTTTGTGAGTGTGTGAAATTAATATATTCACACAAGAGGGTTACTATGTAAAAAATAGAAATTCTATTGGAAAAATTTAGCTTTGTTGATAAAAATATCAGTTTGTAGCGTATTATTACAAACATATTTTACTTATCTAAACATTTGAAGACTATTTTTGAGAAATCAAAATAAGTTACCACAAATATTATAATTTATAGTTATTAAAAAATTATGATGTTAAACTCTAAAAGTATTTTCTTAAGGATTGTGATTCTTTGATGTACGGGGTGACTTTATACGGGGTAAACTTCCTCTATAAACGGCATCTTACAGAGCAAACGGGTGAACAGAATGCAACAAAATTTTATATATGGGCTATACAAGATGAGCTCACGAAATTCTGTGAAAAAAAAGTTAGTTCTAAAATGTCCATCAAAGGGCGTTTTTTGGGAAAAACATGAAGTTTAACATAATAAATGACCAAAACGGAATACAGAAGCAATATTAACATTTATTAACTTGTGTATGATCACTTTGTCACCGGACTGTATTAAGTAAAGGTTGGGGAGAAACAAAAATAGATCAATTTGCTGAAATAGGATTTTTATTAGGACAAATTGCGCAAGAGGAACAGTTGTTAATCGTGTCCAGGACGACGCAGTTAAAGGTGCTCCACGTTACCACCTTCTTTCATCTTCAAAATTTCAAGTCGATGGACAGTGTATTCAATAGCAGATTTTAACTGGTCAGTTTGAGGCTTCCAACATGAAGCGTGATGGAGTTTTTAAGTTATTTAAAGTCATAACAATTGTACGGTACACTAGACTTTTCAAATAGCCTCATAACCAGAAGTCACAAGGAATTATATCTGGAGAGCGTGGTGGTCATGGATTAGGAAAGGAGCGAATAATAACACATTCCACTGTAAGGTGTTGAAGCAACAGCGTCTTCATGGACCCACAGATATGTGATTGTGCACCATCCTGCATGAAAATGTCTTTTGTTGTTCAACAAACGTCTGCTGCATGTCATAGAACTCACGACCAGTAACGGAACATGTGAAAGGTTCACGTTCACCAATTTCCTCAAAGAAGAATGATAAAATGATGAATCTGACCAGGAATCCACACCAGACCTTTGGAGACTAGGGGAATTTCAGTATGGATCTACGGAATTTCCTAAGCCCAAATGAGGCAATTCTGTGTGTTGACTGTTCCATCAAGGTAGAAATGAGCCTCGTCACTTCACAGGATATTCCAAGGTGATGGCAGATCAACAGTCATTCTGTTGAGAAAACTGACTGCGAATGGCAGGCGTTGTGTCTTATCCTTGTCAAACAACTTGTTGTATGTCATGTTGATCTTGCATGGGAAGTAGGGAATTATGTTTCTGAGTACTTTTAGGATGGTGTTGAAAGGATAGTCTGAGTCGAGAAAATGGATGCCCTCTGTTACCCCCAAACTCTGATGTCTCTAAATGTGATGTCTAACGGCTTCAACAAATACAAATGTGACACGTATATAGCCTCTTCCAGGGTGAAATCCTTTTTTCTCCTGTCTCTTCAAATCTCTTAATCATGGCCTGGATGCCTTTAGAAGACATTGATAAACGTCATAGGTTCTTACTACCTCGAAATTCACTAACTGCAGCAGAAGCAATCCCCTTGTTTTTGTAAAACAGCTTCCCCAATAATGCACGTTTAACTAACGAGACCGCCATTATTACACTGGAAACATCGACTTAATTTTGACAACGTCTGCAAACATTTTATATTCTGACCTATTTTGCATAAAGTTTCCTCTTCTTCCCAAGCATGTAGATCTCTACATTTTTCTCTTACAACTGACATCTTTTCCCAGCTTTGTTTTATTATTCACAATTCTTGTTCCAGATTGTTAATATTGTTTCTGCTTTCCGTTTGGGTCATTTATAGAGTTAAATTTCATTTTTCCTCCCAAAAGACGCCCCCTGGAGGGCATTTTAGAATAAAATTATTTTTTTTTAATAAATTACATGAGCATATTTCGCATATAGCCCATATAAAAAATTTCGTTGCATTCCGTTCACCCATTTACTCTGTAGAAATGTCGTTTATATGGGAAGTTTAATTATAACCACCCTGCATTATAAAATAAACATTTTTGATAGTTCTCAGAGTTTATTATGAAAATATGAATATCCTTCTGACACATTGAATGCTACATTTTCCCCATAAAAAAATAAGACGAAATGTTTTGTTTTACTTTTGATGATGATTTATGTACGAGTCTAAAACAGAAAAGGTGATTTTTGGTGAAGATATCAAAATTAAATCTAAAATGATTTTGATATTCATTTTCTCAAAATTGTGTTTATTGTTTTTTGTGAATTGCATTCATTTTATATCTATTTCTAGTTAAGTTTCAAAATTTATAGAGTATCATTTTTCTAAAATTATAACCCACATGTAAAAAGCAGTTATATTTATATTTTATTTATTAATATATGGAAGAATATATATATATCATTGAGAATTTTTTGTAACAGAACTATTATGATACATATTGTGTAACAAAAGCTCAATGATATAAGGGTCGATTTAATCAGATGTGAAAAAAAATGATAAAGATGAGTAAATATGAGAACTCTAAGCTAGGGATAATTATTTATGAAAAATTTAGAAAAACATCTGGGAACGGAAATGAAAAAGACCTACAAGCATTAAAGAGTTAAAACGAAATTAAATCTTTAAAGGAATTTCTGGGAAATTGTAAGTATAAACTTAAAATTCAATTTTGATCTACTGAAGTCTGCACCAAAACTTTCAAGAAGCTTATATTAAAAATCCATTACATTTGTCCGAATAGAACTATTTTAGCCTTCAAAACACATAATTGTTTTTTTATTAAAAAATTTATAGCTTCTATTTCCAAAAGTAAAAAGTTCTATTTTTTTAAGAGGACACAAAAATTAATCAAATGCATAGAAAATGTTAAGTATTTAAACAGCAAACTGAAGTTACACCATAATATTTCTTAATGGAATAAAGAAGGTAATCACAAAAAAATATCTGTGTGTGTTAAAATTTAGGATAAAATAAGTAAGAATCTGAAGAATTGTAAGTTAAATATCTGTAAACAACCGCTTAAGGTAACCGCTTAAGGCTTTTTTCATAATACATTCTTAAGCAAATGAATATAGGCCTTAAGTATAAAATGTAACATTTATGAAATATCAGAAAACGAGAAGTATCGGAAAATATTGAATTTCGGAGCAACAAATTATAAGACTTAAAAATAGCCCATTTTCATTCTAATCAAAGAAAAAATAAAATGCATCTACACTTATTGAAAAGATGCCAAAATGCTCGAGGATAGTGGTCAAAATCCCCAATCTTTCTTCTTACGATCAAAACGTAAAGATGCATAATGTTTGCAGCTTTTCAGATAATGTCAAAATACTTTCATTCACTTAGTTAAATAATTAATGGTAGAAATCATACACTACGTTAAGTCACGTAAAAAGTCACGAATTTAAAAGTTTTAGCGAAAAAGTGAGCGATTTATTAACATTTTTAAACTAAGTTTATATCTCAGGCGTTTTCTCTTTGCCAAAAAACTCATTAAATATTTTTCGTTCATCAATATCAATATCTTCCAGGTATTTAAGACTTCACTTGAAGTTCTTAAACTTTTATAAGGATTAAGATTTAGCTAAGAATTCACTTAGCAATTTTTCTCTACCAATTCCATTTGAATTCTACACTTCTGGAGACTTGACACACAACACCAACAAAAGCCAGAGATATCACTGCAAACTTTATTTGCCGGATAACACGTTTTAAAAAGATAAAATGATTAAAATTACAGCCTCTTTATGAAATGTGGATGTTGAGAAATTAGTAGTTAGTGTAGATGCCGTTGTTGGTTATAACCGCTGTTACAGGCCTTAGCATATTATCAAAGAAACGTAAGATGTATACTTGGGATATAGCAGTTCAGGAGGCTGCCACATATTGCCAAAATTAATGTACTATAACAGCGGGTAGTGTATCCCAGGTAAATTATTGTTGTGTGAGCATAAATTACAAGTTTTCTATTGGCTACAGATCAGGGAAACAAATAGGCCAAATAGACAGTTCAACTTGATGGATAAAAAGAGAACTTGAGCACATGCGATCAATCATTATCCTTTTGGACGAAGGCTTCTGGGAAGAGCTGAAGATATGAGAGGACCCGGGATCCAACACTTCAATGTGCTTGCTGTTCAACGTACCATCATGATACACGAGTGAAATCTCACACACACAATATATATATATATATATATATATATATAACCAGTATAAACTTTAATACCGGGTGCAGGATCAGTGTATCGATGCACAACGCAACAATTCTGCAGTCTCTCACACGTAGTTTCCAGACTTGAATCCAACCAGGGTGGTGTTGTATCCAGAAGCGAAATTCGTCAAAAAAGACAGTGACTTTCCATTCCGTTGTCCATGTCCATCGTTCATTGCACCATTGAAGACGCAAAATCTTGTGCTTTTGAGTCAAGGGAAAGTTAAACACTGGACGTCTTGTGGACATTTTATTCAACTGAATACGATGTCAAATGAAACGAGCGGACACTGAATGATGCGTAATAGGCTGAATCAGTTGTGCTATGTTTCGTGATGTGGCTGAGTGATCCATCACTGCCATATACACAACATGCCTGTTATTACGTGCAATGGTACAACGAGGGGGGGGGCACGATCGGTACTACTGTGCATCGTCCCCTCTTGCATTTAACGATTGCAAATCTACATTCCATTTATTGGGTTTCGTCCTACATAATCACCAATGTATGTGAACCTGTGTCACGTGTAGGCTACTTTTTCGTAGGTTAAACTCAAAAACTTGCTCGAAAGATCTTCGATGCCATCTATGAAGCATCATTAAGCAGCATGAGAAAAAGAAAAAAATGAATCAACTAATAACTTCAAATCGGTAATATCTTCTCTCTTTGTACAGAGCTTAAAGGTGAGACACCAATCTCTTATAATGTGCGTATGCTCTGAAATGCTAATGATATGAATATCTTATCGCCGCTAACGCACTAAATTTGACATGATTTGCATACTTCTTTCAGGGTGTTGCAGTTTGGATGTCTAGCAGTGTATAACTTCTTATGTGGTTCATCCTTATATTCCACTTTTTCCTTTCTTTTCTACATATTTCATCTTCAATTTTGCTCAAAAATGTTTTACTCTTTCCCAACATCAAAGAGCATTCCTTTTGTTGCCATAAACTGTTTTATATACATTATCTATTACTAATCCTCTCTAATTTATTTGTTTTGCCTTTAATGGTTATTATCTGCATGTTGTTTGCTTTAAATCTTTCCTAAATGTTAAAGAAAATTATATTATTCGTGAATCTATCAATATACGAAGTCTCTCTCACTTTTAGACTAATATATCAGTTGATTTTTAGTTCCAATGTCATTTGAGGTACAGGTGGAGCTAAAGATAAATAAATTTTACTTCTTCCATGAGAATAATTTCGAGTAGTTTTATATAACTTTATTAGTAACAATTTATATAGTGTAAAATTTTTAATATTTTAATTACATAGCTAATCTTGTTTCAGTTAGAGTTTTTCTAGATAAACCAAAAATAGTTCAGCTCAGCATTTGCTTGGAAATCATTATTTTATATTTTTTAAAACCATTCTAAATATCTGAAAATGTTGAAAAATGTCATTTATCTAGTTTACTACTGTACTATAGTTTATAACCCAGTTAAAAGTTTTTTTTTAGTTAGGATTAAGATTTTATTATATTTAAAATTTTGTGTAAATGTTTCACTGAAAGTTAAAAACATTTCTAAGTGTCACGTGAAATTGACAGCCTTATTTGACACTTTATAATTTTTTTCCGGATATATGCTATAAAATAAGTGAGATGTTCACACTCGGTAAATACTCCTCATCCACGTAGAAACAGTATGAGAGAGATATCAAGATAGGCTGCCTTCTTAATGCGAGATTGTTCATTGGATCACGTAACATCTTAGGCAACTTCTAACATGCAGTAAGTAGATTTATTTACAATTTATTGAACAATCAACATGAAATGTTTTATTTTTTGTTTGTTCAAACCTAAAATTCTTTTATTAATATTAGGTTGGGGAAAAAGTAATCCATTATTTTTTCGGTAGACGTCTGTAGTGATCGACATCACATGAGGTATCTATCCAACAATTTCAGATTTATGCTCGTTGGAAAGGTGACATTTGACACTAAAATATCCTCTTGCGGTTTTTTGTTTGATTAATTCAGTTACGAGTACAATGTTTTAAAAATGGAAGACAACAAACAGAAAATTCGATACATTTTCGTTTTTCTCTTGAAACGGCGAAAAAGATAGAAAGTAACTGCGAAAAGAACAACCAGTTACGTACAATTTTTGTTTCGTCGATTCCGTTTGGGTATTTTTGATGTTAGAGATGCACCTCGCATGTGGATACATGATCGAAGTTAACTGCATGTCAGAAGTCGTAACGCGCAAGACCTAAAAATCTACATGAAAGCTGTTTTAAACCATTTTTACAAAGTGAATCCAAAAGAAGTTACATAAAGTTCACGTAAAAATAATGGATTTCTTTTTCCCCAACCTAATATTTAAATTTTTTAACCTTATAAATTTAATACTGGAAAAAATATTTATTTTGACCCATCTTTTAATATGTTCTTAAGGATTTGGGGAAAATAATAATACAGATATTAATTAATCATAAAAAAACATAAAATCCTATTTTGTAAAACCCTAAATTTTTATATAAATTCTTAAGGCTTTTTCTTGAGCTTATAATGAAGTGTGATTTTTAAAAAGTATCTCCTCAGGTTACCAAAGTGAAATTATTTCTTACAATTAAATGTTTCTTTACATTAAAAATTGTTAATTATAATCTTCTTAAAACACATCATTTATACATTTTAAGCATAAAATTTGATGTTTTTTTTTATATTTTGGAACTTTTTGTTTTTACACAAACTGAACGTTCAACATAAGATATTTTTAATTTTTGTGTTCCTCTAACAGCATATAAATACAAATCTCAAACTTTCAATATAAATGCTTAAATGAACAAATTACAATTTAATTCCATATTTAAAAAATGAATTCTTTTATCAATTCTTTTAAGATAGAAAAAGGAATAAAATAATCCTAATAAACATAATTTGAATTCAAATTTGACCTATAGTAAGGTTCTAAATAAATAGTATTGTTTCCTCAACGGTGTTCATAAGTTTTTTTTTTAAATATTTTACAAACTATTTAAAGTTATATGATTTTTATGTTGTGTTATCATGAATTACGTAATATGAAGGCTGCAAAATATTTAGAATACTTCTTTTAAGAATAAATATGTTAGACAAATAAAATCAATTTTTGCTAATTTTTTTATTTACTTACTAATTTTTTATTCAATTCAGTTAAAAATATTCAGTAAAAACTTTTTATTCAAATCTTTTAATTAAGTAAAAGCATAAATCTTTGCTTTTGAATAAAATATTAGGGTATAAAATAAATAAGGTTTTTTACTTTTATATAAAATAATTTCATAAACACATTTTTATTGTTCAGTTAAGAAATTTAGTTAAAATGACTGCAACTATTGAAACAAAAAGCAAAATTAAAATATAAATTTTTACTTATTTGTTGCGTAACAGTTATTCATACAAAACATTTCAAACTTTTATTTTTCTCGTTGGAGTTCGATGTTTTAAGGGTGGCATTTATTTCACGGTTCATTTATGAAAATAATATGATATGTTCCAAAGAACAAGTTTCGTTCAACACTTTTTCCTTTGGTCGATTTATTGTGTTGTGGAAGGTTAGTGTTATAAGTTTTACCACCCTAGAACATTAATGACCCATTTCTGTTCTATGAACGGGTCATTTAACAGATGCAGAAATGTAGTTATGAAGATGTCAGGTACGAGAATAAGCTCATCATAATATATGTATTTGTTTTTCAAGGACTGAAGATCGGTGATATAAAAATAAAGTTATTACTTTTCATTTCAATACTGCAATATACTTCAGTACAAACAAATGGGCTTGTTTTCAATTTATGTATAGAAATAATTTTAAAAAAATTATATTTTATTATATCTGTATAAACTAGAATATTGATATCTAACCGAAATTCTTTGTTTGACCAACAATAAAACAGTGAAATGAACAATAGTTATGAGTTGTGAATAAAACTTAACTTTATTTGTTATTGAAAAAGGTATAGTATTAATTATCTGAGAATTAATTAACAAAAATATTACAATATTAATTATTAAAAGCATCAGTGACTGTTGCTGTGGTCTTTTAAAGATTTGAACTCTTTAAATTTCGTTCATAGTTGTGATTCAACAGTTTAAAATCCTGAAAATATAGTTTGTACTTCTCGGGATATGGTATATCAAAGGATCTGAATGCATTCGGAATTCAATTAAAGAGATCTCTTCTAAGAGCACAGTTTATAAATGTAAAATTTTAGAAAAAAGAGAATGTCGAATGGTGAAACAGATTGGATCATTTGTAAAAGTGACCGCTACAACAAAAGCAATGGCAGAAATAAATCAACATTTGTAGGGTTTTTTTGTGTCAGATTTCAGTTGAAAGGAACTTTAAAAAATTCTAAGTCTATGCCATGATATTACAAAATAAGTTCAAACCGATTAAAGAGCAAAGTGTTTTAGGTTTTGTTTATTTGTCACTCAATTTTTGCACACGAAGGCTAATTAGAACGGGATTTACAGTTTATAGCGGATTCCGAACTACTACAATCATACAAACTCGCAGTAGAATTCTATTTCTCGAACTGTTGACCCGAAGACTAAAGAGCTAATCCTTTGGCAGATAGCTCGGCATGAAATTTTATCATTCGATGCTCTCTTTTTTTAAAATTTTACCTTTATAAACTTTGTTTTTAGAAGAGAACTCTTTCCTTAAATTAAGTATTATCTAAGTAGTCAAGTATTTGTTCTAACATAATGAATAGAAAAGTATGATCGAATTTGATAGATCATTATTCTACATGTATGTGAACTGATACACTATTAAAAATTAACTAAATGTTCTGGTGTGGATAAATATCTTATGAACTGAAATTCCTAATCTCATCCCTCACGTACCAAAATAAAGTGGATACTGACGGTACATTTTTTTACGATAAGGAAATGAAAACACACAAGTAGCAGGATATCATTAATATTGCTGTCACACTTTATTTTGCCCCACTTGATAATGATGGTGGTAAAAAAACAACAGAAAAATGGTTCCTCGAAATTGTTTTTTCAAATGATGGGACTCTGGGTGACTCGGCCCGTCGACCACAACAAGGCCGGAAACTGCTACTCATTTTAGCGTTACCCTGTGAGCACCTGTGAACCAAGTCACGGAGGTACGTGTAGCATTGCCCATGTCACATCACCACAAACCCGATTATAGGGCATCCATCATCTCAGAAGAAGAAAGGACAAAGGTACACAGAGAGAAAAGAAACGTCCATGCCCAAACCGGGATTTGAACCTGGGAACAACAGCCTAGGAGTCAGGAACGCTAACCACTCAGCCATTGGCCGACAGATGATTCCTCGAAATAAGTCTTATTATTGTTGGGGAAATTGAAAAAAATTAAAAATCGTCAATCATTGAAAACAATTAATGCTAATTTAATAAAATTTTCCTACTATCAATTTTTACCTATTATCAACATTTACCTATTATCAATTAAGAGTATTCATTGTTTGTTGAAAATAATTTTTAAAGTTTTTTTAAACATGGTATAATTTTTTCATTTGATTTCTGTGTGAACTATACATTCTCAAACAATATATGTTCCTAGTTTGGATAAATTTAATTAAAATTTTTATAGCAACGGAAGGTATATGAATTATTTTTGCAAATTATTAATTTATTTACTTGTTTCAGATATTAAGATAAAATTCCTTTGATTAATGTTTTGAGTGAAAGATTTTATATATTATAAGTTTTTTTTATAAATAAATGTATTATGTAACTTTATAGTTCATAGCTTTATTTGCAAAAAAAAAAAAAAAAAAAAAATTTTTTTTGAATAAAATCAAATGTTACTTACACGAAATTTTGATAATTGGAGGGTTTATAAAAGAGAAAAAAGTTGTAAGCAACTTATAATGATAATAATTTTCAAACTTAAAAAATCGTAGGAAATTGTTACTTTTAATGTTATTTCTGAATAATATTTTGTAGGAGTAAAATTTAGTGTTTCTTCCATGATTAATACATAACATAAATTAATATCTTTTAGAGGCTGACCATATTTAATTGTTTATATATTTTTCATAAATTAAAATATAAACCATTAGGTAAAGTAATGGAATTCAAAATATTCTAACTGAATGTGGCCTGTTTTTATTATAATGTAATTTCATGTTAAAAACAATATGATATGCTTTTATAAAGAATTTCGAATTATAGAATTTCTTTGATATGAAATTATTTTGTGGTTTCTTATGAATTTAAATTTTCTGTATCTTTTGTAAATTGATAATATTAATCGAAATCAGCACTTTCTTTGAAATGTAAAATGTATTTTATTAGTGATTAAAAATTCTTTTGTCATGATCATGATTTATCGCCATAAAATCTATGTGAATAAGATATTTTATTATTAATTTAATACTAAGAATTTTACAAAAGTTTCACAATATTTTCTCCATTTTTTAAGAAAAATGTTTTGTTAATTACAGTCCATAGAGACCTATATATGGGAAGTATATTAAAATACTTTAAATGAGAATATTAAGGATTTAGATAGAGATTACAGATACTGTAGCTATCAGTGACGTAACCAGGGATTAATTTTGAGAGTGACTATCGTCACAATGTTGTGAAAGAATATATTATTTAGCTTAAAATTATTTAGTAAAAAGTAAAGAATACCGTTTGTATAATTTCTTCTCAAAACTGTTGAAAGAAATATATATTTTATATCAAGTTATAAAAACTACAAAATTTGATTTACTAAGAAAAATAATAGATACATGAAAACAAAAAAATTTAAATCACCTGAATCAATTAAATCTAAAATCTTTGAAATGTTGATAAAATGATTATAAAAACGAATATAATTTTAATTAATGGTTAAAATGTGCAAATCTAGTGAAATGTAAAATTCCATTAGATTTTACAAACATACATTATTCTTTGTTATAACTTTTGTAAAATATTTAAGACATCTTCACTTACAGATATATTTTATATGTTTGTAAAATACCGAGTTCATTGTAACTTATTTCAAATTTATATAGTTACTCTTTTGTAGTTTCTTAAAATATCTCATGAAAATAATTTTTCAGCATTATATATTGTAATAAACTAAGTGCCAAAAATTTGAAGTGTTAGCAATGAACAACAAATTGACAGATTTTTGGAAATATATTTGCTTTCTTATAAATCTTTTGGAGTAGTGAATTAAGTATGTTGTGCTAGTTATTTCATTTTCAATGTCTAATATTCTTTAATCAAAGTATACCACATTCTGACAAATCTGAATATTTCTTCGTATATTTCTGAGCTAGTTTAATCTGCAGGTATAAGATCACTTTATGATATGATTTAAATGTATAATAAACACATATATAACTGCTTTTGGGAGTTTTTGCAATGTAAAGATGAGTACTCAAAATTTGAATAAAAATTGTGACTTAAAATAAGATCAGCATTTCTACTAGAATATTAGTTTTTCTTTTAATGGAAGAAAAAATTTATAGCTCTCTCCCCTTATTTATCTTAAACTAAATTCCGATTTTAGGCAAATATAATTAAAGACTGTTTTTAAATGTATGTACACAGTGAAACTTCAAATTAACTTACAATATCGAAGTTCAGTTAAATAGTAAATATGAGATCCTCTGCCTTAACTATAAAGGTAACTATATAAATAGAATATTTTCCTATCACACATACACAAATAAAATAATGGGAGAATTCAGACAGATCTTTACTATTAAGTTAATTCAGAAAATACATTTCTGAATTAATTAAAGGATAAATTTATTCAAAGGATAAATTAATTCTACCATTTCACATAAAATATTCATATCACTCTATCCAATGCATAAAATATTTCAACTTGGATACATATGAAAGCTTTTGATATGGCAGCATCATCATATTCTTGGTATATTATATTTTAACTCTAAACCTCATATTTACGAAGCTTTCTAAATAATGTTTGCTAGATCTTTTGCATTTGTTGAAATTGAAGGCAGAAACTAACAAATTTTAATTAGAAAGGAGTTGTTACAATAGAAACTCGTTTGTACGAACTCATAGAGAACGCTAAAATAGTTCTCAAAGACGAAAGTTTGTAAAATAGAAAAATAAGTGTTATATCTTAAAACTTGTTTTTTACCAAACTTTTCTATATTTATAAAGTACTATTAAAAAATTTCATATTATGACTTATGTAAAAAAACCCACAAGCAAAATAAAAAATTTATACTTGAATTTCATCTTAATATTCTAGATGAAGAATCTGGCAAGGAAATCACTTACCTTTTTTCTATTTCAAAACAAAAATACATTTTTTCGATGCAGGAAAGCTCATTTTACTGTTGTTTATCTCACAAAAGTAGCTGTTTTGCTAATTTTTCTTCCACTTGTTTTACCGACGGTTGCAGTACAACGTCATTTTGTGCTTGTTTTGATATTTAAAAGTTATTTTTCATTCTAGTTAATTATGTTCTCAATAGTTTAATCCTCCAATACTTCTTACGAACAAATTCCATCTAAATTTAGATTAAAAAAGTTTTGAAGTGAAATTTCGGGCAACAGTAGGTTTCATAGCCAATGTTCATGGATAAAAACTCATCTTATAACTGATATCATAACTGAAAGCATCGCAAGGGATTGGGCCTTACATACCAAATCCCTTGCAATGCTTTCAGTGCCAATGTTTCGGACACTCGAGGAATGCTTGCAGAGGCAAATTGACTTGGGCTCGTTGCGCAGCAGTTGGCCACGATAGTTCGACCTGCACAGCGAAGGAGGCGTGAGTGAGCTGTCACGGCGACCACCCTTTTTATTCTCGAAGTTGGGTACTTGAGAAAGAAATCACCACGATAAAAGTCACAACAAATTGTTCATACCCAGAGGCAAGAAGACAAGTTACCTCTTGCTGCCCTAAATCAGGAGTAAGCTACGCAGCTTCAGCAAAAAAGTCACCAGATCAATTAGCACTCAAACAGATTTGATGTCGCTTCCTCTTGTTAGATTGCCCACTTTAAAAACAGCACAAAAAACCAAAACCACCAAATCTTCTATTATAAGAAAAACTCCTTCTTATAAATCAAAATCTTTAAGGGCTTTGAAAGTAAAATCGTCAAAGGAGGGTTCTGTTAGACCCTCCATATCCACCCGTAAAGTCTTATCTCTGGAAGCTGATGCAGTTTCTCTTCATCCCTCGGACGATGATATATCGTTCGAAGAGATGTCAGATGACATGCCTTCCAGTTCCGGGAAAGGAGCTTTTCAATTTAAAAAATAACTTCCTTTGTTTCATGGAACTGCCATGGTTTGTGTTCCTATCTTTATGACATCAAGTCTCTAACGTCAGCTTATAACCCCGCATGTGTGGCACTTCAAAAAGCATTCCTGAAGTCTACAAATAACATTACTCTGCGTGGGCTTAAATGCTTTCGAAAAGACTGTGGTGACGATGGTGCAGTGTCTGGTGGTGTTTGTCTATTAACATCCAATAACTTCCCCCGCACTGTCCATCTATTAAACACTACTCTACAGGCTGTAGCTGTGAGAATTCCCACGACATATTTAATTATAGTCTGTAGTTTGTATTTGCCAGCACATGATGTCATCCGCCAAGAGGAATTTGATGATTTAGTTGATCAGCTGCCCAGTCCATTTTTGTTACTCGGAGATTTCAACGACCATAATTCTTTGTGGGAAGTAGTGATACGAATTCTTGCGGTCATCAGATAGAACAATTTATAATTAATAACTGTCTCTGTCTGATTAAAACAAATGAGAAAACTTATTTCCACGTCCCACAAGAACATTTCATTCTCTCGATCTGGCCTTTTGTTCTCCTTCACTTCTGCCATTGTTAAATTTGTCTGTTGGGAATGATCTATATAACAGTGATCATTTCCCACTCGTCATCTCCCAGACTGGAGGTAGTAGGGTGCCTCAACGTGTACCTATTTACGTGAACAGTCGGGCAGATTGGATGCTGTTTACACAATTGGCAATTGTTGACGATACAATGGTCATGATCAGAAATATAAATGAGGCCTTTCAAAGGGTCACCGAAACAGTTACATGTGCAGCTGATATTACAACTCCTAAAAGTTCCTCTAAAACACACAGGCGTGCAAACCTTGGTGGAATGAAGAATCTCAGATCACTTACAAGAAACAGAGGAAGTTATGGGAGTTGTTTAGGAGATACCCCACAACGAAGAATCATATTATCTTTAATAGAGATAAAGCATTAGCTCGCAGAGCTCGTAGTAGAAGTAAGAAGGAATCCTGGTCTTGCTATGTGTCTTCAATAAATTCTTCCATATCTAGAAAGCAGTTGGGGAGAAGATTAAAAGCAGATAATAGAATTTATAGGGAATTTTCCATTCCCATATTAAAAACTGGAGCTGCTATACATTCTTCTCCAAGAGAAATAGCTAACGTCCCTGGTGAAAGTTTTGCTAATGTCTCAAGCATCGACTCTTAAAGTCATTCGTTTTTAAGGATTAAGAGCGAACACCAATTCGTTTCAACCATGGACAAGCCTTACCCTACAACTGCGAATTTCTGATGTTAGAATTGAATAAAGCTTTACAGCAGGCTAATAATGCCAGTCCAGGACCTGATGGAATTAGCTATCTTAGCTTTGACATTTGAGTCCCGATTCCCTATCGAACTTATTGCTTTTTTTCAATAGTATCTGGACTGAAAATGAATTCCCATCACTTTGGAACAAAGCAATAGTGATTCCTGTACTTACGTCTAGTAAAGATCCTTCAGAGCCTTCAAATTACCGACCTATAGCTCTGACGAGTTGCCTTTGTAAGACTCCCGAACGTATGGTCAACTCCCGTTTCGTGTATGTCTTAGAAGAAAATAAATGTATACATGTCAATCAGAGGGGATTCCGTAAAGGAAGATCCACTCTTGATAACATAACATGCTTGTAAAACCAAATCCGCAACGCTTTTGTGCGGAGAAACCATCTGGTTTCCATCTCCTTCGACACTGAGAAGACATACGATCATACATGGCGATATGGAATTCTCCGTTCATTTTGGCTTTGGCTTTCGGGGTAATCTTCCGATATTCCTACAGAATTTCTTACGCTTCCGTACTTTTAAAGTACGTATTGAATTCTCTATATCCAATACTTTTATTCAAGCCTTGGGTGTAGTCCAAGGCTCTATTTTAAGTGTCACTATTTTTAATTTTTATACATTAGTCACATCCTTCATCTTCTATCACCTTTCAGTTCATGGCACTATGCATGTGGACGACTGCAAATATCTTGCCAAGGATAAAATATGCGTTTAATTGAGAGACAACTTCAAACATCTGTTAATAAAATAGCTGCATGGTGTGCAGAGAATGGCTTTACGTTATCTCCTAGAAATAGCTGCTGTGTCCATTTTTGCAAGAAGACCAGCCTTCACAACGATCCTATTATCCATCTGTTAGCATCGTCTTTACTTCATTCATCTGTCCCTCTTCTCGAAGTGAGAAGGGTTGTTAAAAAATCTGTAAATTCTCTCTGGCAGGCGTCATGGAGTTTGCAGGTCTCAAACAAATTGCGTGCCATTTTTACATACCTCATTCCATCATCTGTCTTACCGTTACGAAGAGCAGATGTTAGGTTGACTCGCCTTCGTATCGGATGGACACACACACACACACACACACACACATTATAAAATTTATCTTTTGTGATTGAAATAAAAAGTTCACAATTAGATTTATTAAAATATCTCTGAGATAATTATACTATCATTAATCATTCTCAGAAAATTAAGAAGCATAATTATCATTATTGCTTGATACTTAAATTATAAAATAAGAAATATAAAAATGGGAATAGGTGGATTTACCATGAATTTGAAATGAATTTAATGAAAATATAAATTTCATGTCTTTTACCTTTTTTTATTAGTATATTTTTATTAGCTTTCGATGAAATCTCACCCTTCATTTACAAAAACAAATAAAACGATGTAGTTCATTGACTTAAAAGTTATTACGGAATAAGATTTATTTTTAAGTGAACTAAATCCAAGGTGTGAAACGTGTGATGAACCATTTACTGTTTCTCATATTTTAATTTCATGTCCTAATTTTAACCTTTACCGTTTTAAATTTTTTTCAACTGACCTTTTAACTATGTATGAATTAGTTGGGGAGTCATCCCACCGAAAGCTTTTTGCCTTTTTAAGGGAAATTGGTTTCCTTCAGTTTATTTAAATTTTATGATTTTTCTATTTTTACTTTTCTTTATTTATACTTATTATATTTTAAATTAAATATATACATTTATTTTTGAGTTTTAAATTTTTAATGTTGAGTTTGCGTTTTGTCTGAAATTTGAAAATTCTTTTTAAAACTTAATTTTTGGAGCAGCTTGTCCTTTTTGAACCTTTCGCCACAAAACCCAACCAACCAACCAACCATCTTCACTCAAGTCGTTTGGTAAATTCTCTTGACTTTTTTCAGCATAATAAAACATGATTCATGAAACACAATTCAAAATGACCTAAATATTGTTTTTTCTGCAACATCATCCCAAGCATACATTGATAATTGAGCCTAGAATGCCAATTTCAAAAGGTGACTGCAAGATAATCACTGCTTACAAAAGTACCCTACGATATTTTGCACTTGAAGCTATTAATTACATTGAGATGAAGCATGGGCTATACATCAGAAATAAGATTAGACTGAAGAAATACCACACAAATTACTTAAAAAATCCAGGATTTCAACGTCAACAGTGGAGTTAGTAATCCTTATTAAAAATGTTTTATTCTCCAATAAAAACATCGGTCCAAGTTTCTCAACCATAAAATAAGAAAAATGAGAAAAAAAAAGTAAACCGGAAGATAAAAAAAAGGCAAATGAAAAATACATAAAAGCGAGTTTGTAAGAAAGAAATTTTGCAGAAATTGAAGAAAACGAAGAAAAGGGTTAAAACAAATTTAAGTAATGAATTAATTAACTTTATAGTTTGAATAAAACAAACTAGATCGACTTAGATTTCATGACTATCTCTTCACTTTTGTAAGAGAAGAATACTGCTAGTGGATGTTTCAACATTGCAAAAGAGTGATATGCAGAGTTGAGGATAATACCCACTTTCGGAATATTTATTTGAGGACATTATATATAATCAGGAATAAAAAAGTGTATCTCGTAATTCTGCTTCCAGGAGACAATCTTGACAGTTTCTAAGAGAATATAACTCTAGAAATTATCGGGGAAAAGGAAAATTTCTATAGGTATTCCACTTTTTACCTTTGTCAACAAGCATTAACCCAGAAATATTATTTTAAGGACAATTGAAAACATTATATTTTTAAAAACTTGCTAATTTAAAAAAAATAATAATATTTCCTTCACCATAAAAAAATAAATGAGAATATTATTGTTTTAAAATTTAAGATTCTTTTATATTTTTTGTTTTTTTTAGGGTTTGAAGTATAAAAAATCATAATATCATAATATAAGAATTATGGTGAAATATCTAAAAATTTGGAGAGAGGTTGCACATATTCTTTATACTTCTCATAGAGACACTATTTCAGTAATAGGTAAATTCTAAAAGATGATAGTTTAATGTGTGTAGTATGAAATCAAAGCATTCAGGGAAACATGTGAATGATACTGATAATAAAAGAGTTACGTGACAAAGTTGCTCTTCTTCTAAGATCTAAAAACACAGGTTTCAGAAAATTGTTAAAGGAAAAATGGGGTAAACTACTAAAGCAGTTTCAACAAACCACATGATTTTACACAGTATTGGATTATAGTCCTTGAAAAAGAAATTTACTTTTTGTTTTCTAAAGGTAGCTATTTTAAGAAATGAAATATTAAAACAACTGGTAGATAAAATAATGATTGGTGTTTCAAATATCTGAAGAAAATCTGAAGGGTAGAGAAATTGAAATTCTGTACAGATAAATTTTCTGAATGCATGATTTTAAAGTGGAAGTTTTGCAATGAATATATTTATTAAAGGAGTAAATCAAATAAATTTTGTATGTAAAAAAAATTATGATTTCTGTACTGTAAAATTTAATTAAATTTTTCTGCATTTAATAAAATTATATATATATATATATATATTTAAATATATATAATCCTTAAACTTCTTTGGATATATATTTTTGAAACTGTCTTTAATCAGCAAAATCCATAAAAGTAGATTTTTTTAAAGGCGTTGTCACATATTTATATATTAAAAATTAAATATTTATTTTTTAAACACTTTCATTCAATAGGAAATAAAAATTTAATTTTAAAAATTAATATTTATTTTTAAAATTAAATATTTATTTCATATTATTGATAATAATATCCTTTTCATGCAAGTATATTAATTTAAATATAGTTATGTGATGACATGACTTTATGTTTAAATTTATTTGATGTAACTTAAAAATATCGAGGACTGGACGGTCAAAAACAATCTTTTTAGGTGGATGGAATAATCTCATAATTAAAATTGTATCATTTTAACATATTTTGTTCCTTTATGACACAAAATATGAAAATAGCTTATATTAATTAATGAGAAACGAATTAAAGAAAACCTAAATATACATGTTTCATTTCACTGATGTGATGTGAAAATTGCAGATATAAAAAGTTCTATCTCAGCTTCCATTACCATCTTTTTATCAAAATGTTAAGAACATAATTTGTCGAAAACATTCTAATATCATCATGTGAGTGATTCGATATTAAACCAGTTACATCATGTGCAGCCTAAAATGATGATAGAATGCAAATATATTTGCATACCTATTGAATTTTTTTATATGAAACTTGTTGCTATTCTATAAGTAAATTATTTGAAGAATAATCATCAAATATCTAGTATATCAAAAGAGTTTCAAAATTCATGGCTCAAAATTTACTATTATAGACTTGGATAGTTAAAGTAATATTGAATTTGCAGAGCTTTTATAAATACATAATGAATAGTTTATGACTTCACATAATCTTAAGAAATTTCCTGCGTTTAAGAGTACATGGCTAATACAAATCTGCTTATCTATACTTAATATCTTTAGAAAGACTTTTCATTGATGACAAGATATTACAAGGAAAAATTGAAATTAGTGAACAAGAAATAGCAGAATAAGTTCTTGAGGTAAGGGACTAGATTTTACAGCATTCTATTCGATCAAAATACTTGCAATATGCAAGTATTCTTCAATATGAAGTAACGTTTATTCTTTTCTTATTGTTTGGTATTAGTGATCTCATCAGTACAAGGAAAATTCATTTACCACTCAAGGAAAAAAATAAATAAATTAATAAAAATAATAAATAAAAAAAGAAATAAATAAAAAAAGCTAATAATAAAGCTAAAGAAAAATAAATAAATAAAAAAATCTAATAATTTTGATGTTATGAATTCCAACAGAATGCGCTTTTCTTAAATATCTATATGTATACAATAAAAGTAAGAAACACTAAAATATTAATTGTGAAAAGTTTATTCTCATAATGTAATTTTCTTCTTTTGAGGTAGTTAAGAAAATAAATCACAGATTAATAGTGATCGTAAATTGAATATAAAGCACAAGTTTTAATATAACGTGTTAATAACCGAGAACAATATAAAGAAGGAATATATTAGTAACAAAAGATAAGAATTTTCTCAAGTAACATACTTTAAAATTGGCTACGAATTGTCTGAAAAATTGCTCAAAATTTTAGTACAATGTTTATAGTGTTTAGTGTGAATTCAAGGTGAAATATAAATGAAAACATAAATTAAAAAAACGTGTACTTAAAATAGAAAATAAGTCTTTATTGATAGAAAAGACGAGTGTGGGAAAAGGCAAACATTGTGCAATGTTGCTTTTTCGGCATTAAACGATTATCACAACGGTTTTAAGAAAAAATTGGTTGTAATAATTTTTTTTTGTTGAAGTAAATATAATGCTGAAAAAACATAAGTACTAAAATAAAAGCCTTTAGTCTTGAAAGAAAACACTTACTTATAAGAGATTATCATTGAAAGTGCAAATCTTAAGCTTTGTAAAATAAATAAATGATTCAAAATATCAAAACAATATTAAAGTTTGTGACAATAGATATTTTTGCCTTGTTTTATTAATTATCAAATACAATCACAACTTATAATAATTAACCTAAATTTTCATACTGGAATTAAAATTCATAAGTTATTTTTTTACGTGGCATTAATTTGCCTGGCAAGATTATGTGCATTTCTTTTTTTTGAGAAAATATTTGCTTCTTGAGGCAGATGAAAATACTATGTTTATCTCCAGGTTCTATTTTTCGTGAATACTTTTACTAATAACAACATTCTTTTTATTTAATTTTCAGTTTAATATTTTCTTTTCGCTCTCATTTCTTCTAAGTATATGGTATATTTTGTAAAAAATTTTTAACTCAAAGTTAGCTAAAATTAAGGAGATGTGATAAATTATTAAATGGTAAACATATTTACAAAAGCTAAGACATGCACAAAATTACTTGAATAATACTATAATAAATGAATATTTAAAACAATTGAAATGTAAAAAATTTCAAATTACGTTAACACCTGCAGAAACCCTTAAATAATTAATTATTTTTAAAAACATCTGTATTTTTTGATAACAATAACGATCTTATAAATTACTTCTATCTCAACCACTGAGTGAATAATTGTTTACAGTTGCAAAATAGAATACAATTGATCACGGACTTTTTGTAAATTTTTCGTTTTGTGTTAAAAGAAAAAGAATTTTTTCATTAAATCTGTTTTTTAATTATTATTCAGAATAATAAAAATTTTTATTAAGAAAGATGTGCGAAAATTTAATTTTTTATATAATTAAAACGAAAATTTGATTTCGTAATTTAAAACAATAAATTAATAAAGTATGAAAAAATGAAATGGTAATTTTAAGAGCCAAAAGGCATTCATAAATTCGAGCAAATCAAATTATAATATTAATTAAAGTTGCTGGAATTCTTCTATGGAAACAAACACATTAACACTTTCAAAAATCACGTCAAATTGTTTCATCGAAGTTTTTTGACTATTTAAAAAAAGATGAAACGAATAAAAATATAAAATATCCAATCTTTTTATTGGCTATCATAAGAAATGTCCAGTTTTAATCTAATTTCATTGTAAGATATCAGAGTTATTGAAATATGCTTGCAATTGCCTTACTTAATTAGTTAAATTCATAAAAAGTAGAAAAAACCGATCAGGTAATAAAATAACAATTAAAAACTAAACGAAGGAATAAGAAACAGAAAATGTTTCCATTGAAAGTTTGATTTAAAAAATATTGTAACTTGATAATTTCATGAAAATATTCTTCATGAATTTTAATGTTTTCTTTATTAAAATCTTTTTATGTATAATTTAGACTTTTAAATTAACTTAAAACAAGTCACTTGCTGGTAACAGTTTTTTTTAAACTACTTTTACTTCATTGATATAATACTGTATATAATAAAATATTTTATTGAAATTCTTTTCATCCCTAATAATGATATTTCAAATTTTAAGAATTCAGATGCTAAAAATTGTTCAGTTACGAACATAATCAGCACTTTTTCTAAATTTGTATGTAAAATTATGAAGCATGAAAAAATTTGTATAATACATATAATATTTAAATACACATAATTTTTGTAAGTCTTTTGAACCAAAAAATAATTTGGATGGGGGTATTTATTTACATTGTTTTAAAATAAGCTGTTTTTTAAACAGCAAAAAAAAAAAAAAAAAAAAAAAAAAAAAAAAAAAAAAAAAAAAAAAATCAAAGATTTAATTAAAAATATAGATTATTTAAGAATACTTGCCCCCCACTAGTCCTGTAGGCTGCCTCATCGTGTCTAAAAAGTGTCACTGGGTGGAATAGGCGAAGAACGTCGGGAATGTGTACTCCTGGTTGGGCCACTCAAGGCGTGAAGGCTATTCCACTTTACCCTGATAAAGCCTACACGCATCTGAGCTAAGTCAGTCCTCTACCGTTGGTGCTTGGGACTCACGACTTACAGAGGCTGCCCTTTTCCTCCACCTATGAGTCATGATTTTCTGAAAGTAAATGGACTAGAAGACCTCATCTAGTTTATTACTAGACATGTAGATTAGAAAGAAGAAGAAGAACACTCACTAAGGACATCATGACACAATGAAAGTTGTAAATTATCAAAAACGAGGCACGCAGTATCACTGAAATTATAAAAATCGTGTTGTGCGCATAGGATCGCTCAACCACATCACGAACCATAGCACAGCGCATTTAGTCTGTAACGCATCATCCAATGTCTGTGCGTACTATTCGACGCCGTTTACAGCAGAGTGGTCTGTCACCCAAGACGTTCATTGCTTCGTCTACCCAAGACACAGAACAACAGACGTCTCGTGTGATGAAAGAAGGACGTGGATGGCAGAATGGAATGAAATTGTCTTTACTGACGAGTCACGCTTTGGTCTGCAACACCACGATGGTTGCATTTCAGTCTGGATACACCGTGGAGAGAGGAGGCTGAACAGCTGCGTTATGCACCACCACACTAGTCCTGCACCAGGTATTATGGTATGGAGCGGTATTGGATATCACTCTCGCATTCCTCTAGTACGCATTGTTGGTACTTTAAGCAGCCAGAGATGCATCTCCGAGGTGTTGGAGCCAGTTGTCCTTCCTTACCTTCAGGGCTGGCCCACAGCCATATTTCAACAGGAAAATGTGCGACTACACGTGGCACGCATTGTCCAAGGGTTCTTCGACAACCGCCTGATTGAATTGCTTCCCTGGCGGGCTCGCGATTCTACAAACCATCAACATTACAGAACCTGGGTGAGAAAGGAACAGTGCCAAACTAGTTGGCGTAAAATTTTACTCTCGCTTTACAAATTTTCGACTGCAAGTTCCACTTTTGTTTTTCATTGATTTATTGAAAAATGGATTCCATCGTTATCAATTTCAAGTGAAATGTATGGAATAAAATTTTAAGTAGTTATTCGATAAGTGTTATAGATTCCAAAAAATCTACAGATGATGTCATAGCTCTGCGATTGTCTATCCAAAATAAGGAGGAAGCAGAAAATTTTAAAAACATTCTTTCCTCTATGATGTGTGTACAGGGGATTATGTAACGTTGCCAATCACATTTTGAAAGGTAAGGAATTGTTTTTATTTTTTTGCATTAATTAATAAAATACATATATTTTTTAAATTTAATATACATAAATTTAAAGTCTGATTATTTCTTTCAGAGTAATATTTAGTAAAACTTGCCTTTGTCAACACATTTAAAGGTATAAGTCGAAAGAATAAAAAAGAAATGCTGTTTGTAGTGCAAACGTAAAATAACAGTGAAGAAAGTCAAAAAATCCACAGTAAAAAAAATGAGCTTATATCTTACAATCCACCTTTAGCAGCTGAAATTTATTTAAGCTTAAATCATAGCCACAACACAGATTCAGCAGAAACCCCGAGAAAGCTTTGAGTAAACTATAAGGTAAAGTAATTTTATCTATTGTTATCAATAATATTGTTTGCAATAAAGTTCAAGTTTTTTTTTTAAAAATTAATTTATATTTAATTAGCTTCCATAGATTTGTTCTAGTGGAGAGTTTTTGAGAATATTTATATATGTGAGCTTTTGTTTTATTACTATACCATTATTTTAAAAGGGTCCATATTTATCATATTTTATTAATTTTTAGATAAAACAAACGTATTTTGAATACTTTAGCAATGGCTTAGGTCCTGCAGAAAACATTCTGCAGGACTGTATACATACTAAAGAAAACAAATTTTTGTCAATAGAGGACTATAAAGGATTAGCTAATACTACAATCAATCAACAAGAAGACAAGCAGATTACTTGCTTGGAGTGAATCAAATTTAGGATCCTGCATTAATCCTTTAGAAATGCTAAAAGAAAAACTATACTTATACGAGTCAAATGGTAAGTTAAGAAAGATTTAAAATCAAAATAAGACAAATTTATATTTTGAATTGAAAATAGGTTCATGTATTATCCATATTTTAAATTGTAAGTATTTAGAAATATATTGCTCTTAAAAATATTTTTCATTTGTTAGAGGGAATCAATTTTAATATTTTAAAGCCTAAGTATATTAAAATTATGATGATTTATTTATTCAAACTAAACTTTTAAAATGTTTGTTTATATTAGTAGTAGAGATATATCATAAGTTATAATATATTTATAATAATGATAAAATGCATATGTATTTAGATTTTGTTAGTTATAGCTTACACTCATATTTTAAAATTTAAATTTAAGTAAATAACCATGATTAAAAAATTTTATTTTTATTTTTAATTTTAAAATTAGAATATTTAAATTGCCACATAATTATTTTCTTTTGTAAAGAGGAATTCTAATATTCTGAAAAATTTCAAGTGCTTATTTTAGTTTGAATTTATAATATATTATATACTATTATTGATAAAATTCTAAATTTTAATAATTTTACGTGTTGCAAAACAAAACAACACTACGTTCAAACTCTATTTTGTTCTGGGTTTGAATTTTATATAATTCTGAATATTTTTTATTTAAAAAAAAATGCTTTTTGTTTTTAAAAAAAACTTGTAATATATTTTTCTAAATGAATATAATTTTAATATAGGCAATTATTAAGCAGTTAGTTTTCTAAATAGTAAATTATATCAATAATGATTGAAAATATAAAAAAAACTCTGTGGAATACATTTTTTAATATATGTTGTTAATGTATATTAACTTATATATACCTAACTATATGTGTATAAGTAAAAATGATTAATTTTTTGAATTATGATTTTTATGATTAATTTTCATGAATTATGACAAAAGCTTTATTTTTTTTATTTCAGAAGCTATAGTAAAAATAAATGAAGGTAATTTTTGGTCATTAATCATGATTATAAGTGTAATGCAGCATATCTATTTCTTAGAGTCATCTGAAGAAATTATATTTGTTGATTCAAATTGCAGTTATGAGTATAACTCAACAAGTATAACAATATTGTTAACATCAACAGAAATTAGAGCACTGCCATTAGCTACACTTTTGTCACGAAATATCACATCTGATATAAAATCAAAATAAGCTGACAGTTGTTCGGGGTGTAAAACTCTAAAATAGATTACTAACATTAAAATTACTTTTTTAATCCATGTTATCTAAATTCTAATAAGTGAAGCATATTTTACAACTGCAAATGATAAACATATTTGTAAATGCTTGTAGTCTGACCTTCCTATGCAATAATATACTTTTGAAGAAAAAAATAAATAATTTGTACAGAGCATTATATGTGATTTTAAGTTAATATACTTCATGTTTAAAAGAAAATTAGTTATTATATGGTAATTCTGACATCCGAAATTTCTTTTCTTATTATTATTCATAATCAATAATAAATATTTATTAATTGAAATGTTTATTTTGTATTTTATTCTTTTTCATCTAGATTTTATGTTAAATTACAAATTCAGCATCAATCAAATTTACGTAAATTAAATAGATAATCATGAATTCTACATACATAGATAATATTTAGACATATAAAATTAACTCAAACAAGTAATTTAAAAAGGATTTTTTTCTCAATTCTTTTGTTATTAACTGTTGTGATAAGTAAGATTGTATCTAATACATTGTTTGTTTTTCAAGAAAGAAAAATATTTATATGCATTATTCATGAATTTGCTACTGTTTTGTAATGTAATTGAGAACTATGACTTATGTATTTTGTCTTTAGGCGATGTATGCAAATGTAAATCAACATTTGACCAATCGGTACAGAATATATTAAATGAAAAAGAAAATCATCCACAGTTTGTGAAACGATTTGAATTAGGAGAAGAGAATAGGTACTATTATACAGACAGAATTTGTTAGCAAGGCAAAGTAATACTAACAATTTTGTTGAAGCAACAATAAGAATTTTAAAGAATGTAGTCCTATGTCGAATAAAAGCATTTAATGTTGTTGCTCGATGTGATGTTTGTGTATCAATATGGGAACCATATTTAATAAAAAAATTACTAAAATATGCTCTCTCGAAAAAAAATATTAATGTAGTTTACGAACATTTTTTTAAAAAAACAGTCATCCTTGAGGTTGAAAAAATTGAAAATAATGGTCCAAATAATTTTTTATTATCTAGTAGTTGCGGAAATAATAAATATTCAATAAATGCTGATATAGGATTGTACATGTCCTTTTGATGTACCTGGGGTATTTTATAAACAATTTTTCATTATGAAGCGAAAAAACATTCAATTCTTGAACGTTCCTCATATGACACCATTTGAAAAATACAAATTATCAAAATTAGCTCTTGGTAATAAATGTCCTCAACCATCTTTTTTTAATGGTTTTATTGATAGTAAAAATAATGATAAGAACGCTCAAAATAACAACATTAACAACAATAAAGAAGAAATTTCATTATCAGATATTACCAATATTGCCCCAAATGACGAAATGGCATCTCATGCACAAGAAGAGTTCATAAAAGAATTATCTAGATTACAAAACTTAATTCAAAAAGGTGTAATGAAAAAATTCTGCTAATAAACTCATTGGAAATTAAAAGCAAATTCATAATATAAGTGATTTAGATAAACTTTATTTTTTTAAAACTAGAACACACAGAAAAATAAAAGTTCAACAAACTTCAATAGCCAGGCGTCGTCCTTGTTTAACTAAATCTAATTCAAGAATACCATCAGGTCAACCTCCCTTTCCTTCACGGAATAAGGAAATAAAACGTAAAATAAATTTAAATTGTAATACATTAAAAAAACACACCTAATGCTAAGCATCATGTTCAAATCATTAAAAATCAATTAAATATTAAATTGTGTTCCATGCTTAATAATTATATTTTTATTGTTTCATTTGTGTAACATGTTGCAACAAAATTTTATTGTAACAGAATATGTATGTATATATAATTTTTTATCATGTAAATAAAAATATATCTTTATTTTTGGTTTATAAGTAAACTTTTTAATCACAAGTAGTAATGATTATAATGATAAATAACATAAAAAAAATTCATTTTTTCAGTGATTTTAAATAAAATCTTTCAGTATTAAAATCACTATTTTGCCATTTAAAAAATATATGACATTTTCATAAAATTAGTGTTACTCATCTTAATGATATAGATATTCAAATTTCCTTTATTGTTAGATAGCATGTTTCCCTAACATAAAATCAGTGCAACGTACGTAAACTTTGTCTATCTCATCACTGACACTAATTATTGATGGAAACGATTTTGCGGCTTAAAAAATGCTTTCAATAAAAAAAAAAAAAAAAAAAAAATAAAATAATAATAATAATTAAAAAAAACAGTTTTTTTTAAAGTATTACTTTGGTGTTGCAATTAACTTTATGCTTCATAAATGTGTATAATTATTTTCAGTAAAATAGAAAAGTTGTATGATAAACTCATTTATATATAAAGAATCACTGTTTTGCTTGTTTTCATGCATTTCCATTAAAGAAACATTTCTGAATAAAGTTAAATACTTATCCCATACATAACTTTTCATTATAATATTTTATATGTCCTGTTTGATTATTTATATCAGGTACATCAAATAATTTACCCAAAAATGATCTTTGCAAGATCACATTTGTATCCAAATATAATCTTTGTTTCAACTAACATGCAACTTAATTATCTTGAACAGAGTAGTTTTGATAAACTGTATGAATATAAGAAGTAAATAGAAAGAAAGCTATAAAATGAAATAAAATATGTATTATTTTGGAAAGGGCAATTGCAGGTTACATCTAGAATTTGTGTAATATTATCCATAAATGAATAAAAATTTTTATATTTCCATAAATGAATAAAAACTTTTATATTTCCATAAATGAATAAAAAAATTTTATATTTCCATAAATGAATGAAAAATTTTATATTTAATGACATTAAATTATTAAAATATAGTATCTTTGAAAGCTTCATATTTGTACAATATAAGCACATTCGAATATATTTCACAAAGTGTTAGTTTTTTTCATATAGTAGACTCTGAGGATCAGAAATGCAAAATAATACCAACAATATTCTAGTATCAAGTTTATGGTAAAAAAAAAATAAATAAATAATAATAATAAGATACATGTTTTTGATATTTTATCTCTTTTTTTTTCTTACTTGTGTATAATAGGATTCAAAAATATTTTGTATAAATTTCTAAATACTTAAAAACCATTGAAGCATGTCACTCTTAGCAAAGATATTTATCTGAATTTTTTTTTATGAAAACAATGATTGTAATATAAATTGATTTATGTCTGTGAAATATTTATCTGTTTTTCTACTCATTTATGATATTTATGAATTATGTTAAATCTGATCAACAATATATATTAATATTAATGGATGCAAGACATGTAAATTAAAGAAAATAATTCAGCATCTCAATAACTGTAAGATTCAAAATTGTTTTGTGGAAATTTCTAAAATTTATAATAACTATTAAACTTCATTCCCAACAAAGATATTTAACTGAAAACTTCTCCTTTATGGATAGTTATATTTATAATAAGTAATAAAAAAATCACATTTTGTGACAATTTAAATGTAATTAAAACGTTTACTAAAATAATTAAAAATTTAAAACTATGAAAACATTACAAATAAAAATTTAATGATGTTAATTAAAAGGGTAATAAAATTAGTTTTAAACACTGTTAACAGATTAACTGATTGTTAACTGATTGTGTTAACAGTAAACAAACTATTACCTTTAAACAAGTAAAAATCTTGGTAAATGTTATTGTTAAATATTATACATATAATTTTTGAGTGAAATATCTCCGCTATTGTATATTAAAGTCAATGATGAATTTTTTTTTAAATTTAGCAATTTTGACTATGATAAAAGACATCGTATTTTACATTATTAATATAGAACTATGTATAAAATTTAAATAAAAAAACTAAGCAATAATTTTAAATGTTTTTTATAAGAATATTTTAGAACATCTTAATCGTACGCACTTTCAAATAATTATTGTATAAATTTATATAACAATATTCAAAATATATATAATAATTCATTTATAAACATATATGGTAAAAAAGATGACAAATTTTTAAGATAAACAATGTAGCTGCGCATGCGCGAGATTTAATTATGCACCAACTAGTTTTGGCATTTTTCCTCTCTCACTAAGATTCTGTAACGTTGAGGGTTTATAAAATCGAGGCCGGCTTATTCTCCGGATCTTTCGCCAATAGAAAACATGTGGTCCATGGTTTCTTAATGATTGACCCAAATTATATCCCTAGCTGCCACACCAGTTCAACTTTGGCAAAGTGTAGAAGCTGCTTGTTCTGCTGTACCCCAAGAACACATCCAAAGTCTCTTTCAATAAATGCTGAGGTGTGTGGCAGCTGTGATCTCCAATAATGGCGGCTACTGATTTTGGCAGGAACCACAATTCATAGAAGTCTGTAAATTTAATCATTTGATACTTGGCCAACATGGTATATACAAATTTGTGGTATCTCTTGTCTTTCTTGGTGTTGTAATTTAGGTGGCCAGCAGCGTCATTGAAAAAACTATCACATATCTGAATGTTAAAGAAGCGCTTTTATATCTACACAAGAAATGAATTTGTGTAGATATAAAATTTTGCATCATATTTATTCTGTTTTATGTTTTAAATTCTGCTTGATAGATATTCAACACCTTTTCAATAGCTCACGCGCACATACTCACAACAATCAGAGTCAATGTAAGTGCATTTCCGATGAACTTCTTTTAAGTAGTTTTTGAAATATTTCCTTGTTGAAAACAATTTATCAGCGGTGCATATTATTACAGGAAAGGTGAATAAAATTTTTAAACGTTCTTTTTTTATATATTTACGTTGTACCATCACATATCTGAATGTTAAAGAAACGTTTAAAATATCGAGTAAGAAATGACATAAATTTTTTATAGCAGTTAATATATTCATTCATTAGTAGTTTCTTTTTCTATAATAGATACTTTGTTGTTAAAATACTAATAGAATAGACTGATGAATATTAAGAATGATTCATTCAGTATTTATGATTTTTTTCCATGTACAGATATGGGGTCTTTTAGTTATGTAATTAAAATAATCAATAAACTCATAACTGCTTTGTGTTTTATTAATCTCTTTTTAAGATGCAAATTTACAGCATCCAGAAATGAATTAAAAACTACAATCATAAAATAATATTCAATTGTTTCTGGTGGTTATAAGTGTGGTTAGTATGTTGCTGTTAAAAAAATTCAACGTTTAAATCAGAAAAGATTTATTCATGGTTTAAGCAATTTATTGCAGTTACACAAATATATATATATATATATATATATATATATATATATATATATATATATATATATATATATATATAAATGATTTTTTAATAATTTATTTTTATTTATTGTATTGCGATATTGTAATCTACCTCTAATATTAATTTAATATCTGAAGGTTTTTGGTATACATATATATATATGGTATACATATATATCCCTCGATTCAAAGTAAACTTTAAGGTAAATGGATTTTGGACCTAAATTCTTATTTATAAGATCAGAACAGTATTGAAAAGTTATTTATTCGTAATAATACAACAACTTGAGTAACTTTTACAGGAAAAAACAGAAAATAAGAAAACGGAGTTTTTATGTTTTGAAAGTTTCCACGATAACAAAACGCAACTGACAATTTAGATAAGCAATCAGTAGCCAGCAATCGTTTTTTTTTTTTTTTTTTAAAAAGTTACATATTTTGTGAAGAAAGCACCCCAGGTAATTTTTCTTTCAACTAAAAATAAAAGTAAAGCATTTTAAGTAAATGAAATATCAGCTTATCAAATATTGATTCTATTCTGAATTTAAAATTAGATAATTTATATCACGTTTTCATAATTTAATGAAATTTACAAATAAGTAAATTTCTCACAGTTAAACGAATAAATTACTCATTGTATTGACTTTATATATATTGTATTGTATTAACTTTATACATTATACAATATAAAGTCAATACAATAAGTAATTTATTCGTTTAACTGTGAGAAATTTACTTATTTGTAAATTTCATTAAATTATGAAAACGTGATATAAATAAATATATATATATTTGTGAAATTATAATTCGATCAAGTTTTAACTTATTATTTAGAATTTATACATTAAAAAATATTTCTTTATTTATTTAAGTATTTTTTTTTATAAAAGTTTAGTTTATTTCCAAGCATTTGAATTTACTATTCAATTTAATATTGAATATACATGTATAACATTGTATATTTATCACACTGAAAACTTATGTAATGTAAATATTTTACTTACATGTATCGTAGTTTTTAATTTTGTAAGGATGATTTTATGTTATTTAAACGTACATAATATACATTTATATACATTTTATATATATAATTACATTTTATATTTTTTTCTTAATTGTTTATTTAGCAAATGTAAATATAAATTTGACTCATAACCTTCTATTCTATAATATAGATTAAATACTTTTTTTGATTTGTTTTAATATCTATATTGAAAGTCTGAAAAAGTATTCGTTCAACGTTGTTTTGATTAATAGCTGTCTTAAATATTAAAATTGTTAATTATTTACAAAAAGCTTGAAAATATATATATTTTCAATGAGGTAACTTAAAATTTTGTTCCTTATTATTTTTGTTTAAGCAAGATATCTATTTTCATAAATTTATTTGGTACTGTTTTGAAAGTTTTTTGCTGAAATGATACTATTTTTATTTAAAAATTACGATTTTTTACTGTGAAATAAAATAGATATTAATATATATTATTACATGTAATAATTTTCAATTATTTAATTTAATTTATTGATTTAACAATTCGGAAATTATGAAAACTGGTATAGTTCTCTTTTGAGTGATGCAATTTATTTTTAGTTTTACCCTTTAAAAACAGATGCTTTTATTATCAATAACTTACTCAACGATGTAAGATGATTTTGACTGGTAAAAAATTAAATTTGAATTAGAAGAAAAACTTTTCTATAAAAATTATTAAAATACTATTTGAAATTTTACTAAACATATTATGTTTCATAGTTGGTGTTTCTAAGCTTTTTACATTTTATAAAATAGAAAACAGTATAGTTTTTTTTAGTATAGCTTCAACATTTAAAGTTGTAAATTATATTAAATCTATTCTGTGGAACAAAACTGAAGTTCAGAAAGTAGTCATGATCAGTATATTTTATAATTATTAAAAGATGGCAGAATTGTGCCCTTTCTATTTTAAAATAATGATAGTTAAATAATAGTTGATTCATGATATAATTTATTTTAAGAATTTGATAATATTCAGTTGCTATCAGAAAAAAATTTGTAAATGATTTTTTAATTCAATATTTAAAAACAAATAGATTTTATTTCTTCAATTATTTTGATATTTATACTTGTATTTCATAAAAACAAACACGGTTCCAATGTTTTTCGGAAAATAAGAATTTAAATAATAAAAGGAGACACATTGTTAAACTAAGAATCTTCTTCAATTTCTTAACATTGTTAACAGTTTATTAATTGAAGAATTACATTTTTATTATATGAAATCTTATTTTTAATATTACAATATAATTTAAAAATTATTTTCATAAAAGTTTGAAAAATTTCAAACTAATGTTAAATGGTTATTAATGTATTTTTTATTAATAAGAATTAATGTATAAATTTTTAAACACTTTTAAACGTAATTTTTCAATGGTTTTACTATTTCTAACTTTTCTATGTTTTTGTGAAATTCAATATTTTATAATTTAACTTACAAACAATATAATAAAATAGTGCCTTTGATGTCTCTGCAATTTTATTTTTCATTCCTTTGTCTTATATATCAACATGAGATTAGCTCTTGAGAAATTTTCTAAAGTTGCTGCAAAGACTTATAATGAATACAATTGAATGTCAAAAAATCTTTAACACATTGCATTTTTATTTAGTTTGTAGCTGTCTTAAAAGCACAAAAAGTTACTTTTACTATTTCAGAAAGAAAGCAAAATCTAGTGAATGAATAAAAAAATTGCCAACATTGATTTATGGGGTAAAATTAAAAAATATATAATAGTCTAGGTTACTTTTAGATAAATAGTTTTCACCAGACAAAGTCCTAAGTGCCGAGTTAATGTGCTGCGCAACTCCTACAAAACCATTATTTTCTTCATGATGTTATGCAAAGAATATGCAATTCTTTTAATTATTTGAAAAATGCAAATGAAAATTTATTAACCATATCTGTAACACTGAAAATTGCTACACATTTTATTCCAATAACTTATGTCATTGTTAATGACATAATTTATTGAAGAATGTATTTAAAAACTTGTTAGTTTTTCAGCAGCATAATACTCTTAATATTGAACTGAGATAATAATAAACTAATAATATGATGTATTACGTTTAATTTACAGTCAAAAATAAAGATGGGAGAAATTAATTTATTGATATCTTAATTTATACACAAATAGTATGGTAATTTGATTTTCTTTTACTAAAATATTTATTATTCTAAATTTCATTAATATTGTTGATTTTTTCAAAAAAAAAAAAAAAAAAAAAAAGGAAATATATAGCAATTCTATGTGATGTTTTCATTACGTATGTAAAGTATTTTAATAGGATATCTAAAATTAATGCATTTTAATTTTTTTCTTTAAAATGCATTATGGAGTTTAAAAGCTCTAATTATAGTTTTGATTTATAAAAATTAAGTTTGACCGCTGTTAAATAATTTCACTTTCTCTCAGAATTTAAATTACATAGTTTTTATATAGTTGCTGCGTTCATAAGTGCTTTAGTAAAAGGCACAAAAGTTTGCATTTTTGAAATGTTATTTGTTAATCAACTTTCCCAATACTGTTTTTCAAGAAAATTAAATGAAATACTAAGTATACATTCTTGTCCTAAGCGAACCATAAATCTAATATTATACTAATAGCAGCTGTTATTTTTTAAAATCAATATTTAGTTTCCAATTATTATTTCTGATAAATTAAATATTCATTACTACAATGTATTGTATCCATAAACAAATATCTTTCAAATTACAAGTTGATATTTTAAAATATCTCAACATATAAATGCAATAAAAAGTTAAATATAAATATAGAAACTTTTCTTTACCTAATAATTATCAGTTTATGCAAATAATACACTCATATTTATTGAAAGAAAATGTTACTGGATAACACATGCAGCCAAAATAATACAATTTACATCAAGTATATGGTTTAATATTTATACATAAATTTTCTAAAAAAATAACGTAGTTTTTTTGCTTATAACTTTTCTTTACATAAAAATGAAGTAGCGATAGTTTTGCAAATATTTTTTTATGTAATCATTATCATCTGTTGCTTGTACAAAATGGTCAAAAATGTTTTTCCTATTTATATGGCTGAAATTAATATTTATATGTCATTAACTGTTTTATTCTCGTTTCTATCTTGTAATATGTTTTTAAGATTTTAAATTAAAAACAAGAATAGCTGTAACCATTTTGTAATATTAGAAACATTTAAGAAGTTTTGTTGTTAGAAAAGAAAATGATGTAAAATATAATGGCGTACTCTACCACGTTATAAGATTCTGATGTCAATTTATAAATTCTAATATACGTCATAAAATGTATTTCATGATAAGGTTACAGAAATTAATGCTTAAAATATTCACTAAGGTCAAAATTGTGCGTACAAGGAACCATAAAACTGAAGAAAAGGTAGTTATTAATACTCTGACGAAGTGTATTGCTCTGAGCTTCATAAACCTGCTAAACGACTTTTCTTACATTATCTGTATTTCTAGGAAGCATAAGCATGTAATAATGAAAATTTTTTTTGTCACAAGGATTATACTGAGGACATTAAAATACCACCATGTATAGTGAAAATTCATGAATTTATGCATATAAAACAGCCTGCCTCAGAGAAAAATATCGATGTACCTTTTTAAGTGAAAAAATTATAATATTTTGCTAAAAATGTATTGAGTTTTTTCTTAACTTGGAGATATTTGAATTTTGAATGGATTATACAATTTAATTTAATATATATATATATATATATATATATATATATATATATATATATATA
>JAPDSC010019838.1:384439-421443 GCA_026290005.1 Latrodectus geometricus | reverse complement strand
TATATATATATATATATATATATATATATATATATATATATATATATTTGAACATAAAAATCAAACAACTTATTTTTAACATGCATTTTTAGGGAATTATATAAAAACTTAAAGCATTGAAAAACAAAACTATTTCATCATCAAATTTTGAATTTTAACTTGTATTTTAAGAGATTTATATTAATATAATATATTTTCATTTAAATTTTGAATATGCATACTTTTATCTTTGTATTTTCTTATGAATCTTATTATTAAATTTCATTATTCATATTAAATTTCATAGCGTAAACTTTGCTGCTACTTTAATTTTAAATGCCGGTTTAAATCTATTTAAAATATATATGCTTGTTAAATACATTAATTCAAGTTATATCATGTTTTAAAATATGACAGACATATTTAAGTACAGCTTTTCAGATATTTTGATAAAAAATAAATAATTACTCATTGTTTCATATTTTCTTGACCTTAAGTAAATGTAATATTTGCTTAGAACTTCAATCCTTATGATTTGCTCTTAAGATTAAAATTTCAGTATTAGAAATATAGTTTATTTGTCTGACAATACTAACGCCTTTGTCAATATGATGTCTGTATAATGACACTTTAATTACGTTCCATAAAGCTTTTAAATTTATTATGTATTGTTCATGGTAAATTAAGGCAGAAATGCAATATTGCATGTCATCAACAGTTGTGTCTTCTATATAATAACTTGGCAGTTGTTAAAATTGATTACAGTTTTGGCAATTTTTAATATCTATAGATATATTTTAAACTAAATAAAGTAAACAGAAGGAAAAGTTCATGGAATAAATATTTTGAAAAATATGTATATTAATTAGGTAAATAAAATAAAAGAATGGATTAAATTATAAAGTTTCGCGAAAATATAGTTAAGCTTGAATCTAAATATGTTTTCAAAGTTTCTGATCTCGGAGGATCAGAACCCTTTATAATCAAAATATATCTAATTCTAAGGCCAGTCAATATTTATTTAACATTACTTTGAATGTTTTTCATACACTTAAATTTTTATAAATTAAATTATTTTCCTCATAGAAACGATCTAATGATGTTGATAAAATATAAAAACCTAATTTCAAGAATAAAATTTATTTAAGTTTTGAAATATTGTACTGAACATATCCAAAAGCAAAATATTTCCAAATGAAGTTTTTTTTTTGATCAATAAATCATATTAACGAATTTAAAATTTCTTTGGTATTTTACATTATTTTTAATATTTTTCAGGAAAGGAATTTTAAACTTATTAAAATTAAAATATTTATTAAATATGTGCCTTGTGTTTGACTCTTATCTTGATAATTCTTACTACAAATATTTACTTCTGCCAAAAGATCTGTTTTCTTACAAGCAATAACTGAAGTTCATTTGATAGTGTTTTCCATACGAATTGAATAAAGATTGAGATAGCTGAAAATCATATAAATTCATTCTACAATACAAACAACAGTATAAGTAGGGCGAATAATACAATTAGCAAGCTGATGAAACGATTCATTTTTGATTTATTATTCAAAATGAATTCTCTTTTCTAATTAATATGAATAAAAATAGGGTTGTTTTTGAAAATATACAAAATTAGCAACTAAGAACAGATTTAAAATATGAGTTGAGGAATCATGGTGTATAGAGCCACCGATGGAACTGATTAAGGATTTCAACTGAGAATTGAACAAGTTGAACTAATTGTTAATTAAAAAAATCACATTTAATCTCATCTCTTTTATCTGCAATTGGTGTAAAGTTTCATGAGAAACGATTAACAGATGAGAAACTTGCAGAACAATCCTAATGATTTTATTCATCAGCGATGAAAAAAGTTGTGAAAATGTCTAGACATATCTAGGGGTAAAATCAATCTTAAAAAAGATGACTAAGTTAGAACGGGAGAGTTTTTCCCCCTTACTTTAATATTCTTATTACTTCTTGCATCGAAAAATTGCCCTCCTATTTTAATGCTCCCATATGTAAATTTCTTGATTATATATCAAGAACATATTATTCATATATAAAGGAGAGCTGGCATAAATTACCAACGATGGAAGAATCCGAAGAATTTATTTGTCATTAAGTGTTTTTCAATAACATATTGTAAGAACTCTCTGTCTAGTCAGAATATCAAGAACTGATTTTTAAGCAGTGAGCTTCACAATAGTAAATTCAAATAATTTATAAACGTTCTTTTATCCAACGAAAATTTTTATATTTATTGATTAATCAATTTTTAAAAATTATTAAGTGTGCTCTGAACTTTTAATTCTATAATTATATTAAGTAGAATTTTAATTCTTTTTAGTGGAGGGATATAAAAGAATTTGACTTTTCTACCTACTTGTGGGTAAACTATTTTACTTCTAAGACTTTTCTGAAGTGGCGATTGATGGTTGAGTGATTACAATTCCTGCCTCCTAAGCTGTTGGTACCGGGTTCGAATCCCTGTTCGGATATAGGTGTCTATCTCTTTTCTTGTTCTTTCTTCCGAAATGATGAATGAATGTGGTTCACCCTATAGACGAGTTTGTGGTGGAGTGATGTAAGTAATGTTGTTTGCCCTTGTGACATGGTCCACAGATACCCACCAGATAATGATAAACAGTTTCCGGCTTTGTTGTGGCGAAGGGTTAGACACTCACTGCCCCCCCATTAGAAAAAAAGTATTTGAAGTTACTCACAAAAATATAATCACATTAGGCAAAATATTTTTTTCTTTCGTCTTTTGATTTAATGATGTTTTAATAAATTTAAATGTAAAATAAAATTGTGCCATCTATTATAATTTTTTATTGATTCGAAATTTAATAATTTATTTTTATGGATTTAAATATAAATGGTGATTTCGTAAACTTTTATTTTACGGTCATAAACTCTAAGTTAATTAATGTTTATCTAAAATATCAAGGTTTATTATAAATATTTAATAGTTACAATGAGTTTATTTAAGTATCATAACTTAATACTTTTTCAAAAACTATATATTTTTCAGCATATATATTCAATTGTAGCACAGACTTTTTTGTCCCTTTAAATGTATTTATTACAAACATGAGATTGCGCTCCCAAAATGAATTGAAAGATGAAACAAATTAAAATGTTTTTTGATTTATATTTTTCACCAAAAGATCATATTTAGAAATTGAGATTTACCGTCGAATATAAATATATTGTATTTCAAAATCTTTAGAGAATCAGAGAAAATATCAATATAGAAGATAACAAATATTTTCTTTATTTTTGTGGTTTTTTTAATAATAATATTAATAAAAAATATATTTGAATTTTAACTAAATGAAATTTCAAATATCAGAAAATTTTAAATTGAAAATTTTGAAAATGTTTCTTAAAAATTTTCTCCAAATTTAGAAAAAGACTAGTTCAGTAAAAATAGAAAATTTTGGAGAATTAATTTAAAGAATGAATATAAATGGTGAATCTATAACTATCTACTTTAATCATTAATAAAAACTATTCTGTTAAGTCAGTCATTTTAATCCCTTTTTATATTTCATTTTGTATCTATATTATGTTCAAACGGTGCACTGATGATTGGTAATAAAACTCGTCTGATTAGAAAAACTAAAATGCATCATCTGGTCACATTATTCTTTGTCATCATGACTCATTCCAAAGAGGCATTTTTTAACTTATAAAGATAATTTTTATATTTATTGGTGCTATTTTTTTCTTTCCACTAGCTATTTAATAATCTAAGGAAACTGAGCTGTGAATTTACCTTCGGCACAACTCTATTGGTTCTGGGAGAGGATTCTCAAAATTTCTTAATTATATGCTCCATTTTAAGTTGGTTGTCGTCAGATTTTCTTCGTTGAATCCAGATTAGATCTTAGCAGATATTTTAGAATGTCCGAACAGCATATTCATTTTAATATAAATTAAAAGAAATTTATCGTGTTATAATTTCATTGACTTTATAAATCTTTTCAAAAATTTCACTTAATGATTTATAGGGTGATTTTACTAACTTTAAAATTATAATTTTCTGATTAGGTTTACATTTAAAAATATAAAAAATATTATGCAAGTGTGTCATTACACTTTTTATTTTTTATTTTCATGCGCTGAATGCATTTTTAATAAAAATTTCACACCATCCAATGCATGAAAAAATATGAATTTGTATGCCAAATAAACTTTTGAATGCCATCAAATGTTTTATGTTTTTTTAATTTTTGAGTTATAACTAAAATGAAAGAAATTTAGAAAGATAATCATAATTTCAATCAAAATTGGTTGTTCTGATGATGTTACGACACATTGAATAATGACTAAAGAATTCAGTAGACTTTGTTTCATAAATTGTAAAGTTTTTAAATAATTAAGGTGATAGTTTTGCATTTTTTTTCAAAATTAGCTTAATATAAATGAAAACTTAAGTAAATACCTAGAAAAAAACGGAATAAATATGCTGCAAAAGGTCATTTAATTAAATATTTTGAAGGTTTTTGAGCAAGAATTGTTTAACTTATATTTTCAATTTATTTAAAATTTTTATTCACATTGATTATTAAATAAACTTAGACTGCAAATTTTATAAAACTGTAGCTATCTTATTATATTTACTTTCCTCGAAAGGGGAATGTTTGTTTGTACTACATTCAATGTCATTAAGGGCTAAGGAGTTCCTAAGAAAAAAATCTGAAAGTTCTTTCTTAATGTCATTTGGTGGTCTAGACTTTTTACAGTATGTTCGTCCATGTGCTCAAATACGATCCAAAAAACATCACTTCATCTTAAATAAGCATCAAAAGAAGATACTGTTTGAGAGATTTGCTGGAATTTATTTTTCTAGAACAAATGGTAATGTTGGTATTTTTTGAAATCGCCTCAAAGAAAATTTGTTCTTGTAAAAATATCACAAAAGTAAAATAAATTAAACAAAATTCTATTAAAAGTTAAAAAAGTTTTCCAGAGCTAAAATGTTTTGATTGCTTTCACCTAATTCTATTTATGTTTTTTTCAAAATTTTTTATACAGATTTATGAAAACACCATCGAAAGTGAATAAAAATGAAATAAGACTATCACGAGAGTATTAAAATGTATAAAAAGATGTATAAAAATAGTATAAAAATTTTTAATACTCCCGTGTTTCTTTTAAAATACGTTTTTCATTTAGCTAATGTGAAAGTTTAAACAACATAGAAACAGGCTCTTTCATTTCCATGCAAAATGCTTTGCAGTTACTAAACTCATTTTTAAAAAAAATTGTCAAAAATAATTTTATATCTTTTTTCTAATGAAAGAATTAAAGACTGAAAACACACAAATTTCAAAGCTTCCTTAATAAGACATTGCATGAGAAGAAGTTATGTTTAGAGTTTTTATTAAATGAAAGTTAAGGTTTAATATATTATACTTTTATCATCAAATCAACGTTTGAGATATTTATTAGTTACAGTTAAAGCGTAATAAACAGTTGGATAAAAGTATAAATTTTTCTTATATAATTTTATTCATAATTTAAAATATTAAGTACAATTTTTATAGACGAAAACATAAATCGAAATTCGTTCTGTTATATTAAACAGAATCATAATAATATTGGAAAATCATGAAGAATGTTTCAGCAGTATTAAAATGCTAGTTATAAATATCAAATTACGTTTGGTTTCAACATAAAGTTATTTAGTTTTTACTAAGAACAAATGTGAAGAAAAAATTCTCAGATTTTATTTTTGAAAAATCGCGTTACTGTATTTAGTAATAAAATTTTACAAATCAGAAACAGCGTACCTAAAATATATTATTATATTTATTAAAATATTTTAATTTATGTTTATTTAAAAATCGTTGCGTTTTATTTTTTATCTGAAAATTATGTAGAAATAAAATTATAAAAAAATAAAAATTCTCTTTATTCTTATAAATCAATTTAAATGAACAATTAAAATGACCAATTAAAATGAATATATTAATGTAAAGTTGAAAGTAAAACTGTGAAAAAAAACTAAAACTAAAGATTTGAGTCTTTTAAATATATAATTTTCTCATATTATACATATATCGCTGCGTGTACTATGTGCAATTAAATATAATGCATTATCAATACTTATATTTTAAGATTACTATTCTTTATGCATATATATGAATATTTATTGTTAAATAAAACTTTATAATATGTATATGTATTTAATCCTAACAATCTTGAAGGGAATTTTATGCCGAATAATTCATTTGAACATTAATTTGAAAAAAATTAATATTCTTTCACAAGATAAAAAGTATTTTAATGTAAAATAAAAGCTGATGCTCTGTTTAAATCAGTATTTTCATGAAAAATAAAAGTTTGAAATGAAGTTTTCCAATTAATGTTAAATATTGGATACAATTTTGAAAATACTTCTTGAATAGTTGTATTCTCTATTTAATATATTAAACACTTAAATTTTTTCATGTTTGTCAATCTGTGTCTTTGTGCAGGATATGCTAATATTCGTTTTTGTCAACAAAAGTATGCTGGCATGTAAATGAATTATTTTGCTGCAAATTTAATACCAAACAATTAGTTTATTGGCATTTTAATGAGTGTTAATAATAGTAACTGTTTTATTTACTGGCATTGGTACTTTTTGTATGTTTTAAAGTATAGCATGTTATAAAATATAGAAATAACCACAAAATAAAGTTATGTCATATTGTTTATTTCTATTTTGGCACAAAGGTTATTTTCGAAAACAAATATGACCCAGCAACAAACAATGTAATGAACCATGTAACAAACAATGGTTTGAAAATTGCCGTTGTTTACAGTAAAGTGCATATGAGAAAATAGTAGTTATGTTAAATGTACTTTAAATCTAGAAACTGAAAAAGAAATATATTCTAAAAAATGTTCCGCCTATGACTACATTTGATATGATAAAACACTTTTTAATTACAGATATTTTTCAAAGGTAGATATATAAATTACTGTAAGGAAATAAAGAAGAAAAATTAAAAAGTCATTCAAAAAATTCTGTGTAGAAATATATTTAATACAATGAAACAATTCTTTGTTACGGCTACCTTCTGAAACTAAACATGTCGTTAAATTTTAACATAAATACAGAAATTTAATATTATGTGATATATGACATAAGTATTTTAATTCTGATTAAGAAATTATGTTGATTACATATTGTTATATAAGTTCTCTCTCTTATATACAATGCATAGTTATGATATATTTACATTACAGTAACTAAGTATTGATATTTTAAAAGCTACTTATAATAGTACTATAACAAAAATTTGATATATCCACTATTTTAAAGGAAACATAAATTTACTAAAAAATAATATTGAATAGAATGAGAGCAAGACAGATCTATTTTGCTAGCTACTGTAAATGTATATGTGCTTCTATAATCTAATATATCACATTTAGAAGTAAATTTAAGATAATTAGAAAGAGAGCTATTCACATTTATATATATGTATATATAAATACATATGTATACATACACTTTCCAAAAATTTTAACATTTGCAATGATAATGTTAACATAATATTTAATAAGTTCATATTATTTTACAGTCACCTTAACAATTTGAATGTTTTAGAAATAAATTGGAATTTCATTTGTATTGTAATTTTTTTCTTTTTGTGTAATTTGATTTTTTATTGGTTAAATAATGAAAGAATAAAAGAAGCATGAGAGAACATTTCATATCATTTTCTTATTCTATGAGCTTAGAGAGAGCCGGTGCTTTTCCGAAGCTATTTTCCTATTATATGCCATTTATAATATAGCATATTTTCCTATTATACGCATTGCCGCCACTTCACCTCTGAAGTGAAGTGGCTGCAATGCGTGTTGCACTTTAGCTGAACTAATTTGCCGCCTGTGTAAAATTAAAAATGTTACAGTTGCATTCAGACTTCCCTTCAGTTCATCATTTCCGCTGACGCTTCACTATCAAACAAGATTTCCTAAACTTAATAGCTGTTGATTTTCTTGAGGTTTTGACAAAAAAGTTTTATTTTATTTGGATCTTTGACCATGGCAATTTATTTGTAACATCAAGCAGACTTTTTTTGTCGAAAAGGTTGCTATATTTAAGCATTGTACAAAATAAGAAGTCTGTTTACTTTTTAAATTATCTGTATTAAAAAAAAAGTTGGGAAAACTACTTTTTTATAAATTGTTTCTATTCTTTCTCATATGCCTAGTCATTAAATATACTTTTTTCTATAAGTCACATTGTAAAATACTAAAAGCAAAAAAATAAACAAAAAGTTAGTTTTTTGAAAAATAAAAAATATATTTCGAAAATTTTCTGTATTAAAATTTAGTTATTAAAATATTTTTAAAATTTGTTTTTATTTACATTTCTCTGAAAAAATAAGTGCAAAAACAACTCTCTTTATTATTGATTATCCATAATTCATTAAAATATTGGTGAATTCAAGTAGAAATGCTACAATTCAGAAATAAACGCAAAAAATTATTTTGTTGAAGGAATATTTTAATGTGAATTTGATGATAAACTTTGATGATGATTTGAAAAGACTTTTCATAATTGTTTTGAAAAAGGACATTTTTTTGATTAAATTATAGATAGAAGACAAATTTAGTTTCAATTTCCTTTCTTTGATTTATAAAAATGCGAGGAGCAAGTTAAATAATAAATTAAACTAAACTGAAACACAAGCACAAAAAAAATATATGTAATAATGATCAAAATAATGCAAATAATAAAAAATGAACTTTTCTTTAAATGAAACTATTTCTAATAATAATTTAATATAAGAAACACATTCTCATTAAGAGTTAACAAATTATAAATAAAAACAGTATTTATTTTATTTTGGGGTCAACTGCCAAGAGAATGCATTAAAATCCTTTTAATCCACTTATTTTTAATTAAATTTTAAATTTTCAATCAAACAGCTCTTTCTATTAACAGAATTCTGAATATTATTAATTAAAAATAAAAAGGAAAAATATCTTCAAATGAAAAGGAAATGTTTTCAATCATTAAGATTTATTAATGAGAACAAAGTTTGTGTAGGAAAAGAAGTATTCATTTATTAAGGATTTTAGATAATCTAACAATTTATTGAATAAAATGAAAATCATCGAAATAATAATCTTTATATTTTGCTTGTTTTTTCCTCAGGTTCCAATAAAATTTCTAAAATTAAAAGGAAAAATTTTAAACTGAAATCCATTTGCTTAAAGAGTTCGTTGGAGAAAATTATTTACATTTTATAAGATTTTATATAACACTTAATAGGTATATATAAGCTGTCTAAAAATATTTAAGTAAAAGGTACATTTTAAATTTGGGATTTAAGTATTCATTTGGAAATGCAATTAAAATTGAATTATTTTTATTTTTTGATGCAAAATTTATTTATCCGCGTTCAATTAGAAACTCTCAAACTTTCACTGAAATTTCTGTGATTCTAATTAAAATAAAACTCTAAAGAGACTTTTCGACTATAATGAGAAAAATGACAAAAAATTTAAATTAGGTAATAGGGCCAGTAGCAGATGTTAAACATCAGAAAAAGAACAGGAAATCCCATGCGGCAAACTTGATCAATGCGCTTTGCAGAGATCTTGTGGGTTCCAGCATATGCTTTTACTCTAGCATTCTTTCCTTCATTTGGTTCATCATCTTCAGATTCTTGCAACTTTATAGCCTGTATCATATAAAAAAGAACACATCTTGTGAAATATTGTCACATTTTTAAAAATATTTCAACAGGTAGGAGAAATTATTTGAGGTAAAAACTATTACTATTGGAAATTTTTATTGTATTTCTAAATTTATGAATGTTTTCATGCTCATGCCAAAAAGAGTCAGTGATGTGAAATGTTTTCTGCAAGAAAGTTACAAATAAATTTATAAAAGTTTATTTTAAATTTATTAAAAGAAATTAGTTTGACCTCTAATTAATTATTTCTAAAGCTATTTGTTTTTTGGATGAAATTAAACTTGCATGAAAATTTTACTTTTTCTATTTCATGAAATTGCATAAAGTCATTGTAAAACTTCAATATAAAAGTCATTCTAAAAATTGATACGAGACATTGTAACTTTATTTTTCTGTTTTTAAAATTTTTATTTATGAATAAAATGTATCTACATAAAACTATGAAAGGTTCCTAGTGAGAGAGAATTTCACAATTTTTGTCTGTATAAGTGTTAAATGTGCTTTACTTTGACTATTTTATATATCTAAACACAATACAGATTAAATAAATGGAAATGCATTTAACATTTAAATTTATTTTCCTGAATAAAAATCTGTATAAAAATAAACTCAGGCATCATTGCAAGATTATGTGATGATTTCTATTCCTTTATTACATTAAATTATAATTACTATTGTTTCGTGAAGGAAGGCCACATCAGCGCAAGCGCTTCACTCTAGGAAAGTGGTTCAGAAAAATTTAAAATTCCATAGAAACGCCCCTTTGGTGTAAATGCCCCAATAACTTAAATTGTGAGTGATATCTCTGTGTGTGTATTCCAATCACAAAATTTTGATCTGAGTATTATGCATGACATATAATGTAATAAAAAGGAAATGTAAACATAACTAAAAAATAAGTTTTAGTTGTGATTAATTAAAATTAATGTATCTTATATTTTATGGTGTAGCTTATGAATATGAAAAAGTGAGTTCTCATTTGTTCTTTGAAATAAGTTTCCAACCACTCCAGTTAAGTGAAACTTAGAAATACGTTTGATTTCATTATTGTTTTTCATGGAAAACTAATAATTCAAATTTTGTCATATCATAAATTTCAACAACGAATTTTCAAAGCGTTTTATCTCAGGAAAGAAATAATTTCTAACTATATAGTTTCTATTTAATAAAAGTAAAATTGAGAGATTTTTGGAAATTTATTCAGCTATTTAAAAACTAAGAAGTTTATGTAGCTATTTAAAATTATTTATCTAACTAATAGTAATTATATTTAATGGGCTCTTTTAAATACTATAGAAAACATTTAGGTTAATTTAAAGAGGATTGAATTTGAATTAATGCTATGAATATTTGAAAGTAATAAATGCTCTTAAGAAAGAACTTTATGTTTAATTAGGAGCTTAACTGTACAGAATCAATAAAATGTATTGGTTGTCTAACACAATTCCACGGTTTAACTGTTAGAAAGAGAATTGCTTCATCAATCACTTTTGACCTCATTCGTATCGAAAGTGAAATATTGGCAAGAATATATCATATTCTGTAACGTGATTATAACATTTATTTGAGAAATATCACACAACCTTTTTATACATCAAAGAATAAGTATTATATTGATAATAAGACAAAATGTTTTGAATCAATATATAAGGCTTAGTACTGGCTTTCATTCGAAATCTTTGATTATACATTTCTTAGTTTTTAAAAAATTGTTCAAGAAAAAATGAAATTTTTGTGAAAATGAAATACATATTCATGTATTTCATTTTTCGCAAAAATTTCATTCTTGTTTTCTACTGCAGGATTGCATTTTCAATTCTTAAAATAGCTGCATGACGTGTTGAGCCAAAAAAGTTTGAAGTTAGACTCTGTTAAAAATAAAGAACAAAAAAATTGTTTTTTCGTTAATGAGATGAAATCAAATAATTTTTTAACTAGATTGATTGATTTCAAAATTATTTATTTTCAATTTTCCATCATATTTAGAAGAACTTTAATAAAAAGTTTGTATTGCAGAATTTGATTTTTTACAATATTTTATAGCATATTATATCAAAATTATAAAAGTGAGTGCATGCCTGAGAAATAAACATTGGGGGTCTCGCGTTAGGTTGACCTCTTAACCGGGACATATGTTTGGCACCTCTGGGCCCTCGATCAAGAAAACAGATATGAGCACTGTAACCTTTGGCTCCCTGATGGGCTGTCGTGGCACAGAGTTTAGTTTAGTTATTACATCGAAATATCACGATTTTCTGATTCTCTATAAATAATATTAAGATGATTGTCTCAGTAAACTATTAAGTAAATGAAACTTAAATCTTATTTAAATTTCGACAGGAGTTTGGTATGAGTTTTAGATATTTGAATTAAAAAGTGCTCATATTAAAATATTAGAAACGTTGTAAAATTTTATAATTTTAAATTTTAATTTAAAATAATTATTTTAATTTTATTAGTTTCATTTTTTTAATTTTATTATTTTAACTAAATGTAAAATTTCTGTCTTTAATTGCTGCAACATTGTTCCAAAATTTATTTAAATTCTCAGCCATCATAAATAAAAATTTAGAAAAATTTTAAACGATGTTTTTTAGCAAGAAATTTTAGCATGTGATGTAATTTAAGAAATATTTGAATTATTCTTAAGTTACAATTTTTAAATGGTGATGAAAAAATAAAGTTAAAGACAGGTAGGCAGATTATTTGTATTCACAAACTACCGGAATAAAGTTTTCTAAAGTAAATGCTTAAAAAATAAACCTGAAAAACTCTTTTCAGATTCCTGAGCATTTTATCATCATTCTGAAGTTTTAATGGTATGAATATTCCAGTTTTTAATTCACTTTCGTTATACTTTCACATTAAGGAAATTAGATATTAAGAAATAAGAACTCCATTTTAAAGATTAAACTTTTGGTTTTAAATCATAAAAGAGTTTTCTTATTACTTTTGCTTTACAGATTTCTACTTTCTCCCATTATATTTTACATTTTCATTAAATAACTTTTAAATAGTATATTTATTTTTACATTTTAGTTATGAAATTGCGTAGTTTTAACTTAAACATTGTTTATTTTCTTTTTAGATTATATAGAAATATTTATTTTGTCAATAAAATATTTACATAAAAACTAGATAAAGAAAGTAATTAAATAATTAAGTTAGTTCCAGTCAAAAGTGGATCATTCGTATTCAGCTTTATTAAATTCACCAATACGTTTACTGACACAGATACGTAATTGAGCTTTATATAATTAAGTAGTGCCTCACAAATAAGTGTTAATCAGTAAAAGGGATAATAACGAAAGGGGGAGGGCGTTGCAAAATTGCTTCAATACATTTCATCGAACGGTTTACTCTATTACACGATAAAGGAACGCTTAACTAATTTAATTTTCAAAAATTTTTATATTTACTAATATTTTTTATTTTTTTGACATAATTTAATAAGAGTTTTTCAAAGTAGTCTGAAATACTAAAATTATTTTTAAAATACATTTTTATTACCGAAAATGAAAAACAAGAAATGTTTTCGCCCTTTTATAAAATAAATTATCTTAATGACAGGATATTAGTTTAAAAAATATTCACATTTTTAACTCCAATGGCTGAAGATTTTCTTTTGATCTAATTAGTTAATCAGCATTATCATTGCTTGAAAAGTATTCATATAAGTACATAAATGTGTTTGAAAAATACAAATTAGTTCTTAGATATTTCTTTTTAATAAAAGCTTTATTGTCATTTATGGTCTAATTTTATATATGAAGTATTTAAAGAAAAGAGAAAAAAAGTATTTTTTTTCCTTTTTATCTTTTCAACAGCATTCTTAATTAGATGTAGTAAAACTCTAGGGAAGCAATTAATTAATAGAAAATTCAAAACACAGAGCAAACTTACTTAGAAAGAAAAATGTAATTAATGATTGCTGATAATGAACATTAACTAAACTGAAAAAGTATTATTTCAATTGTAGTGTGTTTGCAAGAGTTTAGAAAATGTTTTATCTTATTTATATTATTAATTTTCATTTACATTTTATTTTTATTTATATTATTAATTTTAAAATAGAAAAAGTACTTGAAACCTCAAAAATATCTGTGAACTGCAAAAGTATTCAAATTAGGGTATTTCTTACATTTACATGATGCATCTAATGCTACTTTAAAATAGATTCAAGACTTTCAACTTACAAATAGTAGCTTATAAGTTATTTATACAAAGTAGCTTAAATTTCTCAAAAAGTCTAGAATTTACATTTACGATTTCTGTTCTGCTGTTAGAGGTGAAATTATAGAAAATGGAACACGTTTCATGTATGGAAAATGTAGGAAAAATTCATGTTGAAAATTTATAGGGAAATGAAATAAAAGATATATGAAGATCTGATTTTCCCAATGATTCCTAAGAGAGTGGTTAGTATTTTATCGAAACATCCATAGTGATACTTCCAAACTTATTAGGATTAAGTTAAGCATCTATGTTTATTGTTCATTAATTTGTATCCCTTGTCATCACGCGTAATAATTTACATAAATATCAAATTAAGAAATTAACCATGCTATCAAAAGACAATTGTAGCTTTATGAGTTTTATCATTTCGTTTAACAGTGAAGTATTTAATAATTTGAATTACGGATTCAATTTCTTGACAAATTTTAAATTTGATACAGACTTATATGCCAAATTAGTATTTATCTATTTCGCTACAAAACTATATTGCTGTAAGTCAGCTGGAATTTATAAGGCATTGAGCATCCATCACGTGCTATGTTCCGGGAAGACTTTTCATAGATTCAAGCAATGGAAATAAGAAAAACCAAAAGTTTGAAAAACATCTTCTTGTTAGATACACATGCAATTATCAGAAACGCAACATCCATATCCCAGTGTTTATCAGTACTTGGTATTGCACTGGAGAGTAACATATAACCAGGGTATAATATGATATGGTTGCATTTAATTACATACCACCATGGTTCATATTTTCATAGTTTTCAAGTTCAAATATATTACACTACTGGCCATTAAAATTGCTACACCAGAAAGAAATGCAGATAACAAAATGATATTTATTGGACAAATATATTATACTAGAAATAACAAGTGATTAAATTTTCAAAAAATTTGGCTAAATAGATCCTGATAAATCAGTACCCAGAACAACCACTTCTGGCAGTAATAACAGCAGTTATACGCCTGGGCATTGAGTCAAACAGAGATTGGATTGCATGTACAGGTGCAGATGCCCATGCAGCTTCAACACGATGCCACAGTTCATCAACCGTAGTGACTGGCGTTTGGTGACGAGCCAGTCACTCGGCAACCATTGACCAGACGTTTTCTATTGGTGAAAGATCTGGAGAACGTGCTGGCCAGGGCAACAGCCGAACATGTTCCGTATCAAGGAAGGTCCGTACAATACCGGCTACATGCGGTCGGACATTATCCTGCTGAAACGTAGGGTTTCGCAGGGCTCCAATAAAGGGTAGAACCACGGGTCTTAACACACCAGAAATGTAACGTGCACTGTTCAAAGCACCGTCAATGCGAACAAGAGGTGACCGAGACGTGTATCCAATGGCACCCCATATCATCACGCCAAATGATGGGTCAGTATGACGATGACGAATGCACGCTGCTACTGTGCGTTCACCACGATGCCGCCAAACACGGATGCGACCATCATGATGCTGTACACAGAATCTGGATTCATCTGAAAAGATGACCATTCGTGCGCCGAGATCGCCATTCGTGCGCCGAGGTTCGTCGTTGATCACACCATTGAAGGCGCTCTTGTCTATGACGCAGCGTCAAGGGAAGCCGCAGCCATGGTCTCCGAGCTGAGAGTCCATGCTGCTGCAAACGTCGTCGAACTGTTCGTGCAGACACTTGTTGTCTTCCAAACGACCTCGTTTCTTGACTCACGGCTCGTGACGTGGTTGCACGATCCATTACGGCCATACGGATAATATGCCTGTCTTCTCGGCTGCTAGTGATAGGTTGCCGTTGAGATCCCGCATGGCGTTCCGTATTACCGTCCTGAACCCATCGATTCCATATTTTGCTAACAGTCATTGGATCTCGATCGATGCGAGCAGCAATACTGCGATAAGATAAACCGCAATCCCAGTACGCTACAATTCGGCCTTTATCAAAGTCAGAAACGTGCTGATACGCATTTCTCCTTCTTACACGAGGTATCACAACAACTTTTCACCAGGCAACAACGTTCAAATGCAATTTGTGTATGAGGAACCGCCTGAACAATTTCCTCAATTAAACACAATGTAGGTGTCGCTACTGGCACCTGCTTTGTCTGAATAAGCTGAAAAGCTAATCATTTGCATATCACAGCACCCTCTTCCTTTCGTATAAATTTCACGTCTGTAGCATGTTGCCTTCTTGGTGTACCAATTTTGATGGCCAGTAGTGTATAAAGCAGTAACGGCAGCAGAAGCCCTGGGAGTTTTTTATAATAACAGTCCTGTTTGCTTGAGTAGTATTGAGGAGGTACATAAAGTGAGTAGAAATATGCAGTTGTTATTCATGAGTACCAATATGCAACTGCTGTTCTTTTTACTGGTACTTCATCGATTGTTGTGATTATAAGATATGTATATTTTAATTTTGCAAGGCCCTATTCATAATTATTTTAAGCAAATGAATTATCCAAAGAGTATGTTTTATCAATGTGATAATTTACCTTGGTATTCTGCAACAAGATCTTGAAATATTTTTAATGTTGTCAGATTATTATTTTGTAGAAAAATTCTTCCTCTATCAACAATTATATATATTATTATATATAATATAATTATATATATAATTATATATTATATGTATATATAATTATATATATATACTATTGATTCCGTAAATAAAATGTATTTCTGGAAAAAGTTTTTATTTAATTAAAATTTTTCCTGATATCGGACTTCCATTTTTTTATGGATAAAGTTAACTGTAAATTTCTTTTGTATAAGAAAAAATTGCTACAAACAATAATGCTATTATGAAAACGGCAATAAACTAAAATTCATTTAAATGTAGTAATTACTTTCTTTTGGGATAAATATATTTGAGTCAAAATGAATTAATGCTTTTCTTATGCAAACAAACATAATATTTTATCAGATTTATCAGAAACATTTCTTAAAAGAATGAAGTTTTTATTCGCATTAATTTAGCTGATAGATGTAGAAAGGTAACATGAATGCGGGAGCACAAAAAAATTAAATTACGAAAACATACTATGTTAAGTGGGACAAATTAATAGAAAAGGGTTCTTAACTTTCATCTCAGACCTCTTAAATTGCAGTTAATGTAAAATAAATTGCTATATTTTAAAGTAATTGCATGTCAGTTAATAATTTAACACGGAAATTTTCTTTGCTTTCATTCATTCCTTTATCGAAAAAAATATATTGCAAAATATCTTATTATTCGAGTTCCTACAAAAATGAAAGTATTAGTCCATTCCTGTAAAAGTCGTAATCTTTATTAAATTTTGCAATTACAGTAATGATGAAAGAATGTTTATCTGAAAAAAATATTTTAATTTGATTTTAACTCAATTTGGAATTCGATTCAGTCCCTGTTAATAGAATTTTGAAACTAGTTTTCCTTATTTTCTATTCTAATCGGCAGTAGATATCGGGAGGTACAAAGGAATACGTTTCATTAAGACTCAATTTGTCACTAGGGATAAGTTTTCTGTTTTAAAAATGTCTCACTGAGAGCAAAAATATAATGTAATTTATTTTAAAATTTAATTAAATTGCATTTCATTTTAATTTAAGTTCCAATTTCATAATTATTAAATTATAATGTTTGATTAAAACTTTCCGTCTTTACAAGGAAATGATTTTTTACAAAATTGAAAGCACATTATTTATTTGATTTTATATTTTTCAGATTTTATTAATATTCGTTTCCTTCGTTTTTTAAACATCTTCTTCAAATTTGTATATGCAATGAACAGTTTGCTTTTATTTACTTAAAACTCCTTGTCATATATTGAAGTACAGATCAAAATGATATTGTTAAATTTCTCATTGAGAATTTCATCTTAGCTAAAAAATGTTTTTAAATTTTAATAAGTTTTAGCAGCAGTGTTTTTTATAATCCTATAAAAAACACGTGGTTTAACTTTCACACGTTCTCGCTTAGGGATTTTATTTACAATTTTTCATACAAAAAGAAACGAATAAAAACTTTATCAGAGAAATGAATTTTTAAAACTTTATATTTTTTATTTTTAACGGATTTTAAAGAATATGAATTCAAAATAGGAAGGGATGTTATGTTTAGGTAATATTTTTTTTTAGAATAAAAACTGAAAAAGGATTAAGAGTTAGAAGGAAAATTTTTGAGTTTTGCTTTTATTTATTGAATATCTTACATTCGATATTTTTTTTTTGGGAGCTACTTAAGTGTCAACAGTTTTTGTCTCAGCGAAAACAATATTTTGAATAAATTCTGTTCTATGTCAAGTAAAAATATTGCTACACATTATAAAAATACTCTTGTATATTAAAAATTGTAGTTTTGAGAGTTGAAATTATTTTAAAAAACGTTGATTTTAGCATAAGTTTATAAATTAAAATTAACGAATGAAATTGAGAAGTTAAAATTTTTTGCTGATTTAAAAATTTATCATTATTTTATAAAAAATTTTTATTCATAATTTAAGGAAAAAATACGAATAGAACTTCAACTTCAATAATATCATAAATTTTTCTTAAGAATAAATTTTTTTTTTAAAGAATGTTAAATGGAATATTTACCTATATTATATATTGGTAAGAAATAAAATGTCAGAATAATTTGTTCATGGGAATTGCATCCAAGAATTGTTGCATAAATTTAATTGATGTAAAATATCACAGTATTTTCCCACACTATTGTTGCTTTTTCTTATTTTTCTTTATTGATTTGATATGAGCAAGAACACTATACAGTAAAAATAGAAAAGTTCTGATTATTGCCCCAGTTAAAAATAATGCATTCTTTTTGGAAGATAAAATACTCTTCCATGAAAGAATTTCTGGATAAAGCCTTGTTCATAAGAGATTATGAAAGACTTACAAAATGGTGCAATTTTTAAACGTGTAATAGCTATGACTAACAAAACTGATTTAAGGTTTTTTTTGCTTTGTGTTCGAAAATGCATTTTTGAATACGTCAAGGGAGAAAGAGAGTCTTGTGATGCTGTAGATATTATGATGTTGATCACCAAAATGAATAATTGTTTTGTCATTTGATTCATTTAACCAAAGGATCACCTGGAATTGTCATTGCTTTTACGAAGAGCCAAGGAGTCAAGGAACAACTCGCTATTTTGTTGAAAAGGGATGTTTCTATCTTCTGAACTCAGATCAAATGTAGAATTTCATAAAAAAACGAAATGTTATTATAAGCTTTGTACTGCGCATTAGAGTAAAGCTCTGTTTTCATTAATGGTACCCTACACCTTTATTTCTAGTTTAGAATTTAACTGTGCTTTAAAACTGCTGTTATAATCAATTAACTGACAAAATCTCTGTGTAGTATTGAGTAAGGAAAGTAGTCAACGTAATTAGGGAGAAGCAAAGGAAGTTTTCTGCCATCTAAATACGTTTTCTGTCATTTTTGCTGGAAGAAAATTTTTAAACAGGGATGGCAAGCACTTAGCATTCAGAATAAATCTGTTACAAAAATTCTAAATTAAGTAAACATGTGGATAAGTCAGATGTACGTGATATTGTGATTTATTAAAAACTTAGTTAAACAGTTTAGTGAAAAACATTTTGATATGATCATTAAACAATTTATATTGTTTTTGAAGAAACTTGTTCTAAAATCACTAGCTGAAATTTCCAATAGACATTTTAGACTGCAGGAAGTGCAAGAAAAAAAATTTTTCAATTTTTGATTCAAATATTTCTTTAGTTGTATTCAATAGTTAAGAATATTAATTATTTAATACACTTTTCTCCTGATTTATTTTCTTTAACGGAGTATATTAAGAAGATACATCTTTCTTTAATTTCTTTCTTTTCGTTTTCTTCTCTTTACGCTTGGTGGTGTTTTCTTTTTATAGAAAAAAAGCTCCACACAGCTTTTTAATAAACTTTAATCCTCATTAGTTTTAATAATTCTACTATGTTTTGGATGACAAAAATTTTAATGATGACGCTGCCATTAAAATAATTTTTCTGGTTGATCATTATATGAGAGACAATCTTTTAATTTTATTTTATTATTATTTCATGAGCATTTCTTTATTTTGTTCTCAAAGAGTCTTAATGTTTCTTCAGACAATTAAAATTTATTCTAAAGAAATTTATGCTCTAAATTAAATAATTTGCACCATTTTTTAAGTATTTCTAATTTTATTTTGACTTAAAATTTCAAATCTATTGTTGAACACTCTTCATGCGTAACGGAAATTAGTATTTTGATTTCTGAAAATGAATGATTTAGAAACACATACACATATTAGTTATTAAAACAAATAAATATGTTAATGTAATATTAATTTTTTATATATATATTATAATAATATGAATTTTAAATTATAATATTATTGATTAAAACTGCCAAATCATTAAGAATAGTAAGGAAACAAATGTGTAAAAAATTTATTCTTGATAGTGTGATTCTTTTTTTATTATTATTGCATAATTACTTTTATTGAATTAAACAATTGCAAAAGAACTCTGCAAAAATTTATAAATTTTCATATCAGTTGTGATAAATTTTATTCTCTGTCTTTTGGAAATGATATATTTTTTGGTGTCAAAAACTGATTAATATAAAGCATAAATACCAGTGTATAGTTTTTTAAAAAGTTATTGAATATACATAGCTCTTATACTTGAATCATATATTAAATCTTTTACAATTTGCAAACTTAAGCAAATTTTTTTGGATTACTTCAACGTTTATATTGCATCCTTATAATGCATATACTAAAAAAATTGTTTACAAATTGTTAGAATGTAACTGCATAAATTCTAGCTTTACTGATTGAAAATAGTGACATTTATTATAGCATTTTTCTTGTAAATATTATGAAAACTTATTTGCTTTATGTAGTCTATCTAAATAATTTATAAAATAGTACATAATTTCATTTTAATGTTATATTTTTGATGTAATTTAAAATAATAATAATAACATTAATTATATAAGTTATGCATAATTTTAAGATCTTATCTTTTAAACATATTTCTATAATTTAATCACTTGTTTTATTAAGGCTTAAGATCGTATTAAATTGCAAGTTATTTGAAAAAATAAATATAGCATGCAAACCTTTTTAGTTCCATTGCATTCTTCCTTATCTTCGTACTAGAAAAAAGTAAGTTAATGCATTATAAAGTACAAATTTAAGGTTTTATATAATGTATAAAATTGTATACATAAATATACATCTATGACCTGCATAATCAATCAGTAATATTTAATATTGACAGAATTTCTGTAAATAACCTACACATACAAGCAATTTATTAATTAAATGCTTGAAAAGTTATTCATTTTTATATTTTTCTTCTAGCATAATTAAAACAAAGTTTGATTTGTTGGCAATTTCATTGTTTATTTACTTTGGTATCTCCTTTTTAACTATTTTATTAACAAATACTCATTTCTTTTGAAAATTTTCATATTTTCTGAACAGAATATTTTATTTATATTAGATAGTAAATTAACAGCCAATTATTAACTCTTTACTAATACTATATGATTTCCTTATATTTCATTATTTATATGAGTGGGTTTTTGTAAGTTAATATAAATTTTTAACTTACAAAATACAATCAATTCTTGCATTTCCATTTCAGCTTAATGTATTTTCTAGTTTTTATTAAACATAACTGCTATCTTAATCAATCGTATCTCTTAAATCGCGTTTCAAACTACTGTTATTTGGGAAATTTAATATTTTAATATCAAATAGTTCGATGAACCAAAGTTAACAGTTATGCGAATAAGATTGACAGTTAATTTGTAATGGTGTAAATACACGAAATTAATCAATTATAAAGCTTTCTAAAATTAAACTATATTAACTTTTTTACTACACTTTCCTAAAGTTAAAGTAATTTTTATGAAGTTTTATTTTTTAAAAGTTTTACAGTTATTCAGTAACACAAATTTACACTGTGTTCATTACAGTAGAAATATTTAACTGTATATAAGGACATACATATCTTCTTAGTTATGTATTTCGAGCATATAATATAAACTATATTAACTTTTATAGTATTTAGCTTAGGTAAAAATACATATTAAAAATGCAAATCTCCTTTTGGATTTGAATATAAAAGATGTAAGGATAACAATATACTTTTTATGCTTGAAATGTTTAAAATATTAATTAAAAAAAACAATACTGATTCAAAATATTTGTTGATGAGTTTAAGAGAAAAAGTTAGTAATAAATTTTTCTTCAAAATCAAATATGGAAAAATAATATAGTGTATATATAGTAACCAAATAATAAAAAATATTAAACATTACAGCAAACGTTTTAAAGGAGGTTTTAATAATATATGTTTTTTAAACTGTATACGAACAGAAATTTCAATGAAAGAAAAGTAGTTAGTTAATGGTTTCAAAGAAGTTTCAGCATTCTTTGATAAAAAATTTGTCAGTTTGACATTCTTGAGAAAGCATCAAATAAAAGCAAAGGAATGATATATTGATTTGGAATTGAAAACACATATGCTAAGTAATAAATCTGTGATATGGATTTGGAACATTCATAATACTTAAAATGGAATGTTGGTTAAGAAACTAATAAAGAAATCCAAAAGCTAAATGCATTTGTTGTTAAAAATGTGACTATAATGCAATTTCTTTATTCAGTGGAATGGAATTCCAAACATTTAGCAATATAATGAGAAACTAATTTTCTGGCAATGAAATAAAAACAGTTGCTAAAGTAAGATGTGATAGATTTATGGTTTTAGCACAATCGCTAATACATGGAATTCAAGCTTTAATGAGTTAGAAAAAAAATAATAAGATAAAAATGAAAGAATGTAGACAATTCTAATTTCTAAACATTTTTTGAGCTCTTGCCAAGAAATGGTGAAATTGTATTTAAGCCAATAAAGTTGTTAGATTTATGGCATAATATGAAACACAGCTATTCTATTTTATGTTTTTAACATTGAAGGAAACACTTATTTTTACGTCTGAAAGAGAATGATGAATTATATGATGAATCACACTTGTGATATATAATGCGGCTTTATAATTATAATAAAACTTTCAAAATACCCAAAAAACTTATATCGATACAAAATTTTTAATTAGTATTATTAAGAATTATTAAAGTTAGTTATTGGATAATTTATTATATATGTTAGTTATTAAAGTTTTTAAATTTATATAATAATTAAATTAAATAACTGTTTTAAAATTGTGAAATTTGATGTCATAATTCAAAATTTTCAAGCAAATGTATACAAAATGGAAAAATGTCTGGTTATAATATATGTGATAATGCTTCCTGAAAGTAAAACATTAGTTTAAAATGATATCAGATAACCAATCTAGTCAATCTAAGGTTACTTCTCCTTTAACATTTGTAACCACTGCTCACAAATTTAAAAATAATATTTTAATATCATCAAGATGTATAATTGAAATGAATAAAAACAATTTTAAAATTATTAGAGAAAGTTAATTTGTGCAATGAGTATATCTTGTATATAAAAATGATAGTCTTTTTTCATTTATTTAATCTATATAATTCTTTTGATTTGTATCATTTTCTATTTTAAAACATATATTTAAAGCTCAATTATAGTTTTTTAAAATTTTAATTATATAACACTGAACAATAAGGTTTAGTGTTACTGTAAAATTTGTAATAAAAAAGAATTAATTAAATTTATGCAAATTAGGATTCCATTGTATGATTTATTAGTAGTATCAAGATTAATGAGGATAAATTACTTTTGCTCAGTAATTTTATTGTTTGATATTTTACTTAAGAAGGAGAATATACACAAATAATAATACACACATATCCATAAATTAAGGATATAAACAAGAAACACATGGAAATCGAACGCGAGAGGATACCACCTGTAGTATTACCACATACATAGTTAAACTTTATATGCAAATTACAAGAAAACATCTGATGACGCCGAGTGTACGCCGCAATGACGAAAGCGTTAGAGAGGTGTATATAGAGTATTAATTTAATTTATTCTTTTTAATTACCTGGAACAAATATTGAAATGTGTTCGCAATCCGTACGGTGCACAGTGCACGACCGTTGGAGCATCATCAATTGGATGACAGTACCCGTATGGAATGGCGAGGATTCTTACCGGACCTAAATCTGATAAACATATGTGAGACATGCTTAACCTATAAATCGTAGCCCTGTCAATCACCTCCTGTACTGGACCCTCGGGGAGTAATTCTTTCTGAGTGAAGTTTTCTGCCCGAAGTGCCGGTTAATAATATGATCCGCATCATGCATTGTATGGTTTGAATTTCCAAGTATGTGAGACATATGATGAATTAACCATTATATCAAATACGTACTGTTCAGTTGTTCTACAGACAATATGTGGTGTAAGTGCTCTATTGAGCTAATCGTGGTTAGTGTATGTTTTGTATGATACGTAAACCATCTTTTTTGTTCTTTCACATTTGTTAAATGCCAGGATTTTATGAATCCATCACGTTTGTTTTGGTTTTGCACCTTTAGTTTCAGATTCCGGTATTATCCTTAATTTATAGACATGTGGTTATTTTACCATCAAAATGTGTGAAAAGATTGTAACGCATGTTAAAATATTAGGCAAAGAATAATTGGAAAATATTTTATATGCATTTTGAGAAAAGTCTAAAAATTTTATTGTTTGAAATTAGACAAATGCACGCTCACGCGTCATATAAGTTTTAAAAGAATTTTCTAATATTTACAAAAGCTTTGATCATGAGAAATTTTATTTTCGAATGGTAAAAAACAAAATCAAGCAAAGCTTGCACTTATTGCACATAATTAAAACTTTCTTAACAAAAAATAGATAAACAAAATACATAAAGGAATAAAATATAATGAATAAAATAAAATTTTGTTCTTGATTGTTTCTTTTGGTAACACATTCAAAAATGTTCTGTAAAGACAAATTAGTGTTTATAAACTGCAAATGACACTACTCAGAAATTTTATTTTCTTTACGTGTTTTTAAGAGCAGAAATTATCAAGAATATATTAAAATCCTAAAATATTTTAATGCTATATAACGTTCGTAAAATATAAATGTTTTGCAGAAATGTTAAAAATATTCTAAACACGTAGACAAAAATATTTAAAATACTTATACATTATATACCTGGTTTACCAATAAAATAAATATATCCTGTCTAATCTGTTTTGATTGCTTAAAAGTTAGAGAATATTTTGGCATGATATTGCTTTGATTTGATTTTCTAAATAATAAATTTTAATTACTAAATATTTTTTAAAGCTATTAAAATCTTTTTAAATTTTTTAATATTTTTAAATATTAATGCCCTGTCAGAGCATTTTAATTTGTTTCATTCTCTAAAGTTTCCAGTTACATTTCTATGAAAGTACTCATTTTACCATTCTTAGAGAAATATTTTCATCAGCCACCTTTACGTTTGGAGGAGTTGATCCTCTCTTCCGCCACAAGTAGTTAACGAAAGTGAATTCCAGCAATGCAGTAAAGACAAAGGTGGTACATGCACCCATCCACACGTCAATCGCTTTCACGTATGACACAGGAGGTAAGTTACTCTGGATTCCGGAACTCTTGGAGGAGATCGTTAGCAAGGTTGTAACTCCCAAGGTGATGCGTGCAGGGATAGCTTCAACATCCAACCAAAAGGATACCCATGAGATGACTACTATCAAAACTGTCGGCAAATACGATTGTACAAGATGATAACCAATAGATCTCTGCAAGTTGAATTCGGCTTTCAAGCAGCTATATTCCCCTGAATATAAAAAAAATATACATAACAATGCATGAATGAACTTAATGATATAATAATGTCTAAAGTTAAAAACAGATAAATTAAGCACATTTGCATTAATTTATATTATTTTGGAAATTATTTATTCTTAGGTATATAAACAAAAAAGCATAACTTTTTTAGATAAACTGATGCTTACTTTTACTATAGTTATAATTTTTCAAAAATATTAGGAAAGATAAAAATTAAATGCCTGCTAGATTGTTAAATATTTTACTTTATTGTTTACTTCCTTTCAAGACCAGAACGGTATTATGAAACTTACATTAAAATAAAAAATTCAATTATTTGTTTTAAAATTACTTAAAATATATGATAACAATAAAATAAAATTTCATGGATAATTTTAAAGGGATATTAAAATATAGATACAGGCAAATTAAAAACAATAAAGGATAAATTTCTTCCCGAATATATTAAAAATTATGGGAATGAATGCAATTTTATGACATTTACTCACCGATATGAAACTTTTCACTGCAAAGTGAAGTATTAACACTTTTAATCTCAAATTGAGGAAGCTTTAATTTTTCAAACAAGTTCACAGGATTCTTATCGGACCATTTGAGGTGAAGTTCGCTGGTAGTCTTGGAAACTAAAAAATACAAATTTGATTTTCTATTGATGTACATTGCAGTTACGAATATTAGAAAAGGCAGTTAGAAATCACATTAAAGTAAATCGTCACAACTACACTTATTAATGATATCTTAAAATTTGTTTAAGATATTATTAATAATCGTAAAGTATTATTAATAATCTTTAGTAATATCGTAAAAGTTACTTAAGATATTAATCCAGTGGTATTTTTGTCGTAATTTATCCATAATGTTTAAACATCAGCTCATTTTAAATTCATGCAAGAGAAGATCAGTCATACTGATTTTTATTAAAGCTGCAACACCAGGTTTGATAGCAAGAACGTCATAATCATATGAAAGGAAGAGGTTGGAATGCATAAATGATTACTAATTCAGATCATTTGGACGATGCAGGAAGGACGTATGGCATCTGAAGCCTTGCATAAAAGAAAAGTTTTACAGTGGATTTCTCACTCAGAAGTCACTTTGCAAATTTCAAGTTTCTTGATAAAATCCTGTCAACACTCCAATATAAATTAGAAATGCATACCGACAAGTCTCGAGTATCGATAGTGGCATGATCATTACCTATTAAGAAAGTGGGTTATCGTTCCATGTTATTGTTACTTGCCCTAGTCGAATCCAATCAATGTCATGGAATCAATTAATTTAGACTTCTTAGCATATACCAATTTTTAAAAGTGTCAGAGTTTGAGTAGATCTCATATTGCTTAGATTATAATAAATCTAAAGGAGTATGGATTTATCACTTAAGCACCAACTTTATCAAAGTTTTGAAGGAACTCCTGATATACTTCAAAAATTAAAATTGATTTGTATTTTATTGGTTGATACTGCTTCATTATTTACATTCTTTAATAACTTATGATTAAACTGTAAACTCAACCTATTTACTTGAGAGTAAATAATATGTATCTATAAATAGTTAATATTTAATTTATTTTACTTTTAGTTTGAATTCTTTTAATTCAGATGATGTGAGCACAATTAAGTTATTTAATGATAATTTGATTTATGTATACTATGCATGCAAGTAAACTTAGTGCAGCAAGAGCTTCATGCAACTTTACAACAGTTACACCTGATATTGCTTTGTGAAAAGAAAATAATACCTTTAGGCAGTTCAAAAAATGGTTTCGAGTAATGAATATCCACCACTATACTTTAAAAATCACTTACACTTAAAATCAAATAAATTTAGATGAAGGTCATATAATACTCTTAAAAAAATTACCAATCTCACACATCTCATAATAACAATTACAATAGAGTAGGATACTTTGTTCTACTGTCATTTAATCATTTCTGAAAATGGGATTACATATTTTCCAATTCCAAACAGAAACATCGCTTGTATTCAAATTATCAGGCCACCAATGTAGAATGAATTCTTGAATAAAACATTTTCTGGTAGGTTTAAAAGTTCAACATCAATAGACTTCACAAGTAAAATTTGTTTATCCAGGATAGTGGAATCTTTTCAAGATTTTAAACTAGGAATCCTTCTAAAGGTATCTTTCCAATTTCCTTTTTATTATTTTTTGAGGGGGTTTTATTTCTATAGGAGTCAGAAGATGTTTTCAACATGCAACGATGCGCTTCAGAAAAGACTTCGCAACACATTTTGGACTGTCTTCAACTCTCCCGCGAAGATTTAATTAGAAATTCTTTAATGTTTTTGGAATTTTTGATGGTTAATAATCTCAGGGATCTTGTCTTGCAGGCTCTACACATGGAGGATATGAAACAACAAGAGGACTGTTTAATTTCTAAACCCTGAAACATTTATAATTAATTTAAGCTTTCAATATGTTGTAAGAATAATATCAGGATTGATACCAACTTCCAAAAAACTCAGATTAGCTGAAAATACCTTTATTTATTTTTTTTAAAAATATTAAGTATAAATCAGTGTTTTTAATTCGTTTCAGGTATTTTAAGGAAGTATTTGATTCTTATTAATATTCCTTGCTGAAGTAGTTTAGATATTAATCTTTCACAGAGGATATTTTCCAGTGTCTATGGTTTTAATTGTGTGATACATGTTAAAAAATTTTAACCATCCAAGTTGATGATTTGTTTGTTTACAGATCTGGGACGAAGAGAGTTGTTTGGTTTAGGTAACTAAGTTGCATAATTACTCTGGCATATAAGCAGGATTCGATTTTTTACTCAAACTTTTACACATGGTGAAAGACAAAAGAATCGCTTTGAAAAATCCTGGTTCGATATTATATTACCTTAACAAATTAGAAGATATATAGATGCCTCTATAAACATTTTTCTAAATTCTGAAAATAATTTATTAATTCATTCTTGTTCATTTTAAAAGCATTCATAAAAAATTTGAAAAGTTTTTGTTCCTTTTTCACAAAAATTTGGATGTTTATCATTACTCACAGTCAAAAGCAGATTCTTGTCTTCTTCACCACGTTGAGTTATTGGTATAACAATACCCAGAAAAGATATTCGGTACTTTGTAAGTGTCACTAGTTTATTAAGTTCATCAAAATCGTAATAAGTTTAATTTATTAAATGAATCTTTACTTAACGTAAGATCACCGCTAAGTCGTATACAAATTTGGAAGACAGTTAAGTTTCTTAGGATACATTTGAAAATTTGTATTCCTTTCATTGTATTGTTAAGGCATTAAATTTCTAAAAATTCCAAAAGTTTATTTTGTTTAAATTCATGTATGAATTGTAAGAAGCATTTTTTCTTTTAGGTTTCAAACACTTTTGTTTTGACTTATATTTCTTTATTTTACTGCGTATATATGAAATGTTGAATGCAATTCATCGAAATTTCGGTCCTTTTACTGTGCTGCATTTCGTTAATTTTGTCAGTTATACTAGATTATTAAAAGTTTGTAGAATTTTGAACAGCTGTTTACTCTGAAATAGAAATTTTAACTGTGTTTAGAAGTGAAAAATATGGTTCTGATGGAAATCTTTAATTATAATCCTATGTTCTCCAAAGCAGATGGTTCGTAAAACAGAATCTATTGTTTGAGAGTAGTTTTATAATTCAAACAAATGGAGCTCAGTTATGGACATAGAAATACTTTTCATAGCTCCTAAATTAGGGAATGAAAAATGAAATTTTAGAAGATTTCTGGTGATAAAAGTCAATAAAGCGTATTCAGCGTGATTTATAGTAGCTAGTGAAGATGGTAAATTTAAACTTCTTAAAAACATGTATATTTGTACAAATATTTTCATCAAAAATAAAACATTTTTTGTTTTTTACTTTATAACTTCATAAGTATTCAGGTACTGGAAAAATCTTTCGACATTTTTTTACAGATCTGAGACGTGGTATCAGAAGCAATAATATGTTTGAAAGTTATCAACATAATTATACATGCAATTTTTGGTTGAAATTGTTGTTAAAGGCTGTATCTTATCTTATCTTATAGCCTGTAAAAAGATTATTTAAAAATGCAAGGCTATGTAGTCATATTTGATTTTCTTAAGAAGTTTGAAAATATATATAGGAAGATTGTTTATACAAACTTTAAAAATTTTGCTTTTCCTTTCAATTATTCATTTGTCTTTCACTTTGGCCACCAGTTTAGCTGTGTGTGGGTTTGAACCTCAGCTTTGTTGTGACTGTATATAATTATTGATCACATTATCCCTTGTGTACAAAAAATGATCGAAGAGTGACAAAGACAACAAACCAGATCCAATTTTTGAACCTTAATTTAACCATAACTGTCATTGTAAAAGAATATGTAAGATATTAAATTCTTCTTCTCTTATCCATTAACTTTGTTTCCAGGTTTTTCATTTTATTTAAAAAAAGGGAGTTTATTTCTTGACGGACCCTCTGATTTATGATAATAGAAATTGTTAATAAAGCAGGAATGTTTTTATGACGGACAAAAATTCTTAAACATCATTTGTACGCAATGCAAGACTGAAGAAAGCTGATGAAAACCCTTTTTAAATTATTTACCATGTTTGATTACTATTTAAAATGTTCATTGCAGCTTATATTTAAGTGCTATTCCATGTAAAAATCGACTCCTATGATAGACTGTCACATTTTTTTTTATTGATTTAATTCAATGGAAATTCAAATTCATTGTTTTGAATAAAATTCTTTGAGTTATCACAATATTATAATACAAGAGTTGCAACCTTTTTCTTGAGATTTTTGGTTTAAATTGATTTTAATGACTCAAAATTTATTAGAGTTAAACAGCGCTTGCTGCGTGGTTAAATTTACTTAGCGTACTGTATTAATATAGCAGAGAGTATATTAAAAATTTTTCATTACATATATCCTTATTTGTACAATAAAAATAGTTATATTTTATCATATATGTTAAAGAGGATCTGTCTTCAATGTAATAGTAGAATCTAAAAATGAGACTGATAATTTTCCTTTCTTAATTGTCCATATAATAATAAAACCTAAATAATATAAATTTCACTGTCAAATTTCTTTCTTGTTTATAAATTATTATAGATCCAGTTTAAATTTAAAATATGATTGTATTATGTTTAAGCACTCTTGTTTCACAACTAATAGCAAAACCTCCTTGGAAAATATTTAAATCATTAAATTAAGTGCTTGTTCAATATCTGAAATCAAAAATAAGAAAAGAAAAATTATGTATTTTAACTAACGAAAAATGCATTATATTTTAACACATTTAATTTTAGTCTCATACATTAATTAACTATAATTTATAAATTTTTTAAAACTATGTTTTAACAGCCCTCAACAACCTTGAAATCATCTACTTTCCACCAATCCAACCAATTGATATTTAATGTCTTTCTCAATACATCATGTTATAAACAGTTATTTAAAATCTCTCTCAAGTATTTTATAATTGTATTTAACCATACAAAATATAACGTGCTAACTAGATTTAGTAAATTCAAACTTTATTAAAAATTAACATATGTCCCCTTTTTATATTGCATGTTACCTTCAACAATTATAATTTAATATACTAAAGTATCATTATTCCGCAGATTCTCTCAAAGAAATTCCTTCCTCTCAATCATAAAAAAGATTTCATTTAAACATCGATTTAAGTTTTATTTTATTTCCAGTTTCTATTTTCAGTGTTCATTATAACACTAAAGTCAAATTTTTAAAAGAATTTAATAAGTTCCCTTCAAAAATTTACGAGATGATTTGAGGTAAAAAATGTGATTACTTCTTAAAATAAGAAAAATAATCCCCAAAATATCAAAACGTCTAATGGGTTTTTTATTGTTACTTAAGCAGCTTTCCAAAATAATTAAATATTTCAATATTTTTCTGTAGGAACTAAGTTGCTTCTTGAAAATTCCATGTAAGCAGTATTATTTTCAATGAAAAATTAAATTTGACTTTTGAAATGTTTTTAAATTTGTTTTGTATCATTAAAATTTTAAATGATGATATATATATATATATATATATATATATATATATATATATATATATAATTGCCGAAATGGCACCAAACTTGGTATTTCGACTAATCAAAACATGGGGAAAAAAGATTCTCGGAAAAAAGATTAGTTCCAAACATCGTCGCTAAGGCATTTTATGGCGCTGCTGTAGCTTACGATAACGAGAATTAGCATAAAACACGGGTATAAAAGAAAAATGCAAATATTGTGTGATGACAGCGCTAGTAATAGGGGCTATAAAAGCAAGTAGTAGAAAGCTTCGACAAATAATCTCAGCTAAAGTAAACGAGCTCCAGTGGACATGCCTTTCACGTTATTATATGAATCAATTTATATTTATAGTAAGCTGTATTATATGAATCAATGAAATGCATTAGCAGCTCTTCGGTATTTTCAAACCAGAAAAAATTACGAAAGGGGCTTTTATCGCTGAATTATCTTAAGAAAATGACTATGAAGTTCGAGGAAACGGGGTCACTGACAATTCACGCTGGGAGAGAACGTAAACCGGTATCAGAAGATGTAATAACTGATGTGGCAACTGCAATTGTAGAAGGATCACAGGGAACCATTACTTCCACTAGCGGTGCACGGGGTGTAGCTCGACAATTGAAAATGAATTATTCCACGGTATGGAGAGTTTTGCAGCACGTTATTCGATTTTACCCCTGCAAAATCAGCCGCTTGCACGAACTGAAACCAAGTGATTATGATAAGCGAGTGATATTCCCTCAATCGTTTCTTGCCAGGGAAAAAATTGATGATGCTTTCCCATGGCACATTCTGATGAGTGACTTTTTTTTTTTTACCTTAACGGGTCTGTAAACATACAAAATCAATTTTGAGTTTCTGAGCATCACCATACCTTGCACGAAATCCCATTAAACCACCCAAAAGTCACTGCCTGGTGTGGTTTCACAGCTGAATTCGTAATTGGGCCATTCTTTTTTGAAACCATCACACCGACAGGATCCGAAACGTGCACCATAAATGCAGAATGGTTCCCGAAATGCTACAAACGTTTGTTATTCCACAACTTCAGCAAAGAAACCATCTCTTACAGACAATCTTTATGCAGAATGTTGTTCCGCTTGACATTAGTAATACGGTAAAGCGGCCAAAACGTCACTGTTGAGAGTCAAAGTCGAAGTTTTCCAGTTGCAGGTCCCGTTCCCTTGACCTCACACTATGCGATTTTTTGCTCTGGGTTATTTGAAATCTCAAGTTTATGTTGGTGGAATATGAAATTTTTCTATTCTAAAGGATAACATAACAAGGATAGAGTGGAATATTCCTCGTGATATGTTCGTTTGAAAAAAAAAATGTAGCTCCAAAAATTACCGCTAGGGCTAACCGCAATTTTTGGAGCTACATTTTTTTTGTACGGTATTTTCATGTCTTGATTAGTCTGAATACCAAGTTAAGTGCCATTTTGGTTACTAGATCGCGCTACAGGGCGCTCCAAACACTATCACTTTAAAAAAGATCATCCAATATCTATCTATCTATCTATCTATATATAAATCATCAAAATTAAATTTTTAATCCATACATATTTATTTTTCTTTTATAATAAAAAATGTAGCTTCATTTTTTAAAATTATATTTGTTGATGTTATGTTTGTTTAAAATTATATTTCTAGTATATTATTTTAATAAAGTTACTCATAAGAATATTTAAAAATTTAAAAAGCAAAATATGGAATTTTGAATATTAAAAATATCTTTTATCTTTCAAATAATTATTTTATATTTTCTATGTTCTGAATTATTTACAGTCACTTCTTTTTTGTATAATATTTTGAAAAAGGGAAAGAACTTTTAGTTCTATTACATAGCGCTGAAATTTTGCAAAACACTGTTTTAAAAAGTTTTATTTTTTTGCATTCGTATGCTTAGAAGGATTATCCTAAAGACCTCTTTCATTCCTTGCTTAAATATTAGAATTATAAGATGAAGTTATAAAAAACTTTTTTAATTTATCAAGTTAAAATTCTAAGTAGAATGTTATTTCTTTTTAAAAAAGAACTTTTAATGGAAGTTTATTGTAGTAAGCTTATTCTCAGCAACTTCAAGATTTTATTTTAATTTATTTTCTTCACGTAAATAAATGACACATGACATTTTTAGTTTGGTATATGTTAAAATAAATTGATTGAAGGTTTTAAATTTCTTGCATTAGTAGAAGTATAAATGTAGTCAGACTATTGAGATTAATCTTTAACAATTCAAAATATATAAATTAATATAAAACGTGAAAATATATTACAGTAATTTTAGCTGCTTAAAGCACTTATGGAAAAAATAAACTCTGAGTTCATGTATAATTATTACAACATTATATACTTTAACCCTTTAGTTAATAATGATACTATTCTGTATATTTTACTCAGTATAAGGTTTTTCAAAAATACATTTTATTCCAAGTTATAACTAATGAACTAGAAAGCAATAGACTACTGGTGAAAATATTACTTAATTTGGAAAGCTAAGCAGTGTTTTTTCGCTTAGAATATAATGAAGTCAAAATTATTCTTGGTACCACCGCTGTCAAAAACCGAATCTAATTTCCTGTCTAGAGCTCAAAGATTTGAGACTTATTGCTATGAACCACGTGATTCGTCTTCCAATGAGAATAATAATCTTTTTTCACAGAGGAAATGATGCCAGAACTTGTTATTGAATTGAATGTCAAAACATTTTACAATTTAGTAGAAAGTAATTTTGTTTCTTTAGTTGTAATATTAAATATTTAATTTTGCACGAATAAATGAGTTATTCTGAGAGGCTGTAAATCATATTTATTATTCTATTGCATGTTTTCTTAAGCTATTTGAAAATTTCATGACAACTTTGAACAGTGATGAAAATTTCGAAAATTGTTTTCCTTAGTCTTTATAAATAGATTTTTATTAATTTTAAAGTAATTGTTTGTCTTTTACTTGTAAAAAAATATTCAAAATATTAATATTTTTGAACTTGTAACCCCCCCCCCACACACACACACATTGAATTCATTAAACAGGATTTATAAAAGGGTTTAAACAAAATACTGGGACAAGTTTTAATGACAACTAGGACAGTTAAGTTAAACACATAACTTTTTATTTTATTGCATTCTTTTCATTTGAAACATAAACTTTACTGAAATAGCTGAAAATTGGTATATCAAATTCTCTAAGAACATTTTATAGCCTATATCGGGTAATTTCCTTCCAATAAACAAAGGTATCAAGCTATCTCGTTAAAAGAGTGTAAGATCAAATGATGATATATAAAGTTCTTTTTGGTTTTGATAAAAAAATAGTTGATTAATTGAAAAAAAAACATGAAAGAATCGAAACGATTGAAATATAACAAACAATATTACGGGTAACATTGTATTTTGCTTAAAACCATCAATTTAAGAAAATAGTTTGATTTTGATGTGCTGATATTTAATTGTATCATTATAATGATTGTACTTAGTTCCTAATTAAATGGATCTGGAATGATTAAAAATGTTAGCTAAGAGGATTATTTTCCAAATTTCTTTATAAATAGTAATAGAAAATAATAGGTATTCTCGGTTTTATTATTTTAAAAATTATTTCGGAGAAAGGAATAATTTAAAGGAAATTCCTAAAAGGATTATTTAAGAGAAGATTATCTTAAGAGAAAATGATTTTCATTTATTTAAGATCTCATATATAGACCTATTCATAATTTAAAATAAAAATACTTATTTTGTAATATGGTCAAATTGCTTAACATTCAAAGATTAATTCGATTATAATTAATCATGTGATTTACAAACATATTACACATATTACAGATTTAACAAAGAAATATTAAATCAATTTCAAATAATCAATCTAGTATTGACTTATAAATAGTAAAAATATGATAAGAAATAAAATAAACAATCATAATACTTAATGATAATATTCAAAAACCAACACAAATAAATATTCACTATCAATATAAATTCAATATTTTGACTTCAATATTTTGATAGCTTTTAAAATTTTTTCATGAGACATTATGAACTTGTTGGCAATAATTTTTCATATATTATATTCTTTATTTCATATATTAATGAGGTTTTTACACTTCGTGTGTGTGCATCGGCCTACTTCCCTACACCTAGACCACTGTTGGGTTCTACCAGTGCTTTTACATTATGAAACATTTTTCTAATTAAGTGTGAGATATATATGTGCTATAATTATAAATCGAAGTTGTACATTTATTTATTAAATTAGCTAAAACAATGAAAGGGATTTTTTTAGCATATTTATTTTTTTTAAATAAATTAATATCTAAAAAGAATGTACTTTGGTAAATATTTTTAGTAAAGTTCAATTTAGCACACAATACTGATTGAGTGAAACTTTAATAAATGTTTTATTGAATGCTTCGCATTAAAATGTTTCAAACCCATTTTTACTAAAATCACGTAAGCCTGGATTTTCACGAATAAATCAAGCATCATCAAATTGAATATATTTGAGTCTTTATGATTTTAGCATAATCTTTGCAATTGTTTGGATGCATAGATAAAATAAAAAAAACAAAACAAATTTGTATTAAAAAGCTTTCTAATTGGTGTATTTTAAAAATATTCGCACTTTTAAAAATAATAATGTAAAACAATTATAGAAGTAAAGACAATAACATTAATTACTTGGAACCAAAGAAAAATGAGATAAAATGCATCATTATGGATCATTAAAATTAGATAACTAAATTAAATATAATTTTATTTTCTTTATAAGCAGGAATAAGTAAGATTTCATATTAAAATTTGAAAAAAATAACAATTTCAATTGATCGTTATTAAATGATTCAATAAAAGTTAAAAAAATTTATTATTCCTATTAATCCTTTAAGCAATTTGAGTATAATTAATTAATCCAACACAATGTAATTCATGTATTATTATAAAGAACATACGCACTATAAAAATAAGCGTCAGAACTCAGTCTGGAGATATCCTAACGAGACTGTCCATGCTTAATTTGTTTCTTTACTACACCTTGTATTGCTTCTGACATGATTAATTGTCGTGAAATGAGAAAATCTTTTGTTGGATCATTCATGCTACTAAGTTCACTTGAATAGGCAATGATGCTGACTATGGTTAATGGATCAGTTCCTTCTTTCGAAAGAAATGCAGTTTTCCCACAATAATGATGGAAGCTTTTGATAGATATTTTTATTGGTCGCTTTCCACTAAAAGTAGAATTTGTTTAAAAGTAGTTTTAACCAATTATATATATAT
>JAPDSC010019838.1:354362-384339 GCA_026290005.1 Latrodectus geometricus | reverse complement strand
CAAACTAAATTTAAAATTTTGACGTATTTACTGTAAAAACTACTTGTTAATTCATTGCTTAAAATATTAATATGATTAAAAACAAAAGCAATTAATTAGTATCAATGTATGCTTACATTGCATTGAAACATAAGAGATCATATAAACTCATTTGATCACATATTACTTCAGTTTTATGTAAAATTGATTTTAAATAAGAAATAACCCTAATTTTAATTACGGTTATTTATCCTAAATTAAATTACAACTATTACAATACTGTTCAACCTGTCTAGTGGTTAGCGTACCTGACTGCAGATGGGTAGGACCTGGGTTCGAATCCTGGCTCGGGAATGGATGTACTTTCTCTCTCTTTCTTTCTTGTCTTTTCATTGTGTGTGTGTGAATGGTTGCCTACCCTATAAACGGGTACCTATGGCATGTGTGTACTGAGGATGTCGTACACCACACCAAATATGGTTTAGCTGGAAAAGTGGAGCAGCGCACCCCATATTGCCAGCCTGTCTGGCACACGACAACAACACAATACTGTTAATTTTTCCACCTGCTGATCATAAAAATGTTAAAATTTTTATCACACACACACACTGCATTAATTAGTTAATACATATACTATTGTTATGTAATTATAATGGTATATAAAATACAAAAATATTTTCTAAACATCCGGTCACTTTTGCATATTTTTCTTTTTCATAGCTAGATAAGGCATATATAAGGTGGCGACTTATGTAATGAGGCACCCACTAAATGTGTCACATCATTGTTTGTTTTGTTAATGAATTCTCGTAATTTAGAAATTAGGACTGAGCAGAAAATCTTTGCAACTAGCCTGCCACACTCAGAGCTATTATTTCATTTTTAGAATATTGTAACCACAACTTATTTCACATGCCCTAGTCTCCATTAATGAACACGGTGATCTTCATCTTGACTAGGTATCGTAACTACATATTTCCAGTTACAAGTGTGATGCCTTTGCTTACCAAGCTAGAGAGTTCCAGGTAGATAAGATGCTGATGAAAACGAGAAATATTTCATTTAATGATTAATGCTATTAATTTACATCCATTACTAAGAGTTTTTTTATGCATGAAGGAACTTTATACAGGAAATTTTAGAAAAATCATGGTACATTTTTCTTGCATTTCAGCTGCTAATATTTTCCTACAGTTATCTGTCCTATGTTAATTAACAATTTTCAATTTCCTGTACAAGTTAATGAAAGAGAATTAAAGAAATTACACACAATGTTCAGAAGCTTTCAACTTATAATAACTTAAGAATAATTGATAAAAGTATATTTATTTTCAGTTTAAAATTAGTTTACTTAGGCACATGCAGCAGACTCAAAACAGCACAATTATTCGAAGAAATTTAAATCAAATTTTTGATATTCAAAATATACAAAAATAACTTTTTAGTCTGTAATTTTAAATCATTGCAATGTGTGTGAATAATCTTAGTAATACAATAATACTCAACTCATTGAAATTTTGTTGCTTATATTATACGTTATTTTAAAATTTAAGTTATAAACACTTACAATAAGTGTCTAATTATGTTAAACAGTAGATTTAATGTAAAAATAAAGTGGTTAATTCTTCAATGTTGTTTATGATCTGTACCGATAAAATTGTGCATCCATTACATTTTGATAATACACTGCTCAAAACAATGAAAAGATATTGAGATTTTAGGTTGATTTTTCACCCGAGAAAAATTTGACAGACTGGTTCATTCTTTATTGATCAACATAGTAAGCTATATGAAACAAAAATGACATTTGTTAGATAAAAAAAAGGATTTTATTTAGCATTTGCGCAGAAAAGAAAAAAACAATATTGTGCATATGAGGAAAACAAATAAAAAAAGCGATTCCTTAAAAGAAAATCGTTTTTAGTAGGGAGGTATTGTTTCCTCTAAAGGTGGTCAGCAACGCTGAATACCTTCGAGATATCGAGTCAACGAGGTTATTAATGAGGGACTAGGGTATTTTGTTCCACTCCTCTAGAAAAGCTCTTTCAATTCTTGGAGATTTTATGTGGGTGGTAGGAGTCCAGTAATTCACCTGACTAAAATATTCCAAGCGTAAAACTAGAATATTCTATGCGTATGATTTCTTCCTCCAAAATGAAACCATTCATTAAGTTAATACGAAATGGTCTGCATTTGTTATCCATCAGCAAGAAGTCATCTCCAATTGCTGCAGTGTAAGGGAGTACAATAAGTCTAATCCCGTGCTTATAGCGGTGACCGGTCAGAACCCCATTTGGAATGATATGAAGATCGGTATGCTAATCAATGGAAATGCCACCTTCACCTCCAAAATTGACACATTCGTGTACAAACACAGAATTATTTCTAGTGCCACATTCCCTCCTGATGAAAATACGCATATTATCAGGATGAAGAGAAAAACAGGGACTCCTCAGAGAAAAGAATATTGTATCATTTATTTTTCTTTCACTTCACATGCTCTATTGCCCATTCTCTGTACCCGAGAAGGTGAATTTCTATTAACGTGAACACTAAATTGGTAGGCGAACTTGGAGTCCTACAGCGTGAAAGCATTTTTTTTATAGTTTGAGTGGAAATTGTGGTATTAGTAGCCGAGCAAAAATTTAAGAAGAGTGACATTCATATTTCTTGTCTCCGAGACGTTAGCGTTAAATAACGGTCTTCATTGGGTGTTGTTGCACCAAATGAAGATCTTGCTCTGATCTTCATCCTGTATTTCTAGTTTCCGAAAAATGGTTCCAGATCCCAAAAATCACACTTTGGAACTCTCCAATGGTATCTACCTCTTTGGAGTGTGCTTGATTTTCTCTAATCGATCAACAACTTTCAAACATCGCACTCATCGGAACAGCGCGCATACGGAATTTTAATCATTCTTTTCCACTTTGTCTTACATTAAGTTAAAAGCCAAATCTAATTCGGTTCCGCTAAAGCGTCTTCTTTGACTTTAAACAAAAAATTTACATACTGCGAAGTTTGAAAATGAGAAAAAGTTGCATTTGTGACTATCTTATTCAGTTTTATGTGTTATTTAATAAGACTTAGAATATTCTTTAATTGTTTTGAGCAATGTATTAAGTACTAAATGACTTATTCTCAACTTCACACAATTTTGGAAACGCTATTTAGTAAACGTTCTCAATTCTAAATTAAAATTGTCAAGCGTAATAATATAATTTATTTTAATAACACCAAATGAAACATAAATAGTAGACACGTAAATAAGGAACACAATTTTATTGAATATCAGTAGAAGGGATTGTGTTGGAAATCATGTAAAATGAGTTTTTCTTCTTAATACATTTATCATATTTTAACAACTAATAAATTAGTTTCTGGTGTGAAAATAAATTAAAAAATTTCTCCATTGAAGCCGAATTTAAAAAACTTTCATTTTAATATATATATATACCTAATTCCAATAGTTGAAAGAATTCAAATAATTTAGAGTTTAGCTAAATTTAATCTCAATATCACACCCAAAAAAAATGTTAGTAACATTTTTATGGGTGTGATATTGAGGTTATAAGAAAATGTATCGATGCCTTTTAATATAAATACCAAGAAAAATACTTTGGTTGATAAGAAATGTTAGTTAAAGTAATTATGCAGCTAATATTCATACGCAGCTAAGGAATTTAATGCAGAAAATTAATTAGTGCTTCTGTCTGAATAGTATTGTTGCTTCTTTTTATATCATTTGTGTAACTTATGAAATTTTTAGTAATGCATTCATATATTTTAATATAATGTAAAATGTCTTAGTAAGTAAATTATTTTTATGAAGTACTTATGAAATTTGTCTTAAATTTTTACGAATTATTTAATTTTAAGGTATTAAAGTATGCGATATCATTACTTACTATTTGATAGCAAACATGTTAACTTACGATATTGCTTTAAAATGGCTAGAACTGAATATGAATATCATTCAAAAAGTTTGATTTTATCAAGGTGTATTTTAACTCCTTTTATCTCATATTTTGACTCATTGAGCTCATTGTATATTGACTTAAAAAAAAACGCACTTAAAATAACTTTAAAATTTTTAAGAAGTACTTCAGTGATGTGTTTTGTGTGTGTGTGTGCTATCAGTAAACGTAAGAATGAAAGAATTCTAAATTAAAATTAATTAAAAATATAGAAAATGTTAATGTAACAATTTCAATTGAAAAACACAAAATTTTCCATTAAAGGGAATCTAACAAACCTATATCATCATTTATAGTGTTCTATTATTGTAAACAGTTTTAATAAAATATTCACAAAGGAAATTTTTGTAGAAAGTAAATATAAAACTGAAATAAAAATTAACTGTATTTGCCAAAATATAGATTCTTGATACACATATCATTTTTAAAATGTTAGCATATTCTTACATATGCAATTTAGAGCAAACACTATTAAAGAATTCACTGATAAAAAATTAATAATTTTAAAATTTATATTAATAAAACATAATAATCTAGTCAAACATAAAATGTTTAAAAAGATAAACATTTTATGTTTGACAAGATTTGTTATTTTTCAGTTGTTCAACAGATTTCTCAATAGGTGTACATTCTTGAGTATTTTCTAATCTGCGAAAACACTTGGGTACTTGTAAGTTTTTGAAAACCTTGAGAATTGAATTTTTGATTCTCTCTATTGTTAATAATAATATATACATATATATAATATAATCTTAATAAATAGTACTCTTAATAAATAATCTTTATAAAAATATATCTTAAAAAATAGGGAATACTTTTGTGTAATCATTTACAAGAAAAAGTTTCTTAAAAAAAATTAAAAAAAAAAGAAATTACAAGAAAACTTAAAATATTAATATTTTTGTTCTTTAGAAATGTTTCACCATGAAATATCAATGAAAAAGTTTAATTTCATATAGGCTTAAAATGCTGATAAAATATACACGATTAGTTACGACATATATTTACTTAACAATAAAAATATATTTTTGAAATACTTTTAAATTTTGAGATAATGTTTCCGACAATACAAAATTAGTACCAATAAAAATATTGTATTCCTATTCTTAAATTCAGTTACTTTTAAAAATGATTTTTGAAAGTGTATAAGTATATACCAAGTGCTATTATCAAATTTGTTGCCAACGTTAACTGTCAAATAATCAAGTAACTAAAAAAAATACCCCTTTTTAGTATACCATAAAGAAAGGAAAAAATTCTGTCCCTTATTAGGAACTAAATTCACCAGGCAGTAAACTTTCAAACAACTAATTTATTTTGAAGTCAATATGTTTCACCTTTTTATCATCAATACTATGAGAGTTGTAAAAGGCAGCCAGTCACAAATTTATTATTTTTCAACGTTTACCTTTATTAAATAGAGCGACTTTTTAAAATGTAATACAAAGTTATTTTTCATAGCAATAAAATACTTTTACTTTGTTTATGAGAGCTAATTTTGTGCTGGAAATTCTTTTTCATTCAAGAAATTTATAGTGCAGTATTTCATTTGAACAAAATTAAATTAAGTGATAAAATTTGAAATAAATTATTTTCATCAATGCTATGCAAGCAATCGTGCAAATTTTCTATCTGATGAGAGAGGAAGAGAGGGATTGAAAAGTTTTTAGGAATTAAAACTTATGTTTATTTTGAGATTTAACCATATTTGAATGTTTATTGATATTTAAAGGAGTGTGATTAATTAGGTAATAAAGGAGTTTATTGGATTACATTTACAAGTTAAAAAAACTTGAAATTTTAAGTATTCAAACAGATCTTATTAAATAAGCAACATGGTTTCAGCAAGAGTGTAACATTACAATACATATTTTAGCAACGAATTGAATTGTAATTATTGAAGCAGATATTTATTAAAAATTCCATTTTTAAAGTATAATTCATAACATATTAAAATATATCCCATCAGTTCAATTCAAAACAAACCCGTTAAATTTTATATTAATAAAATAATTGTATATAAATGCAAATATACAATTATTTTATTATAATTGTATATAATAAAATATTTTATTATAATTGTATAATACAATTATTTTATTATAATTGTATATTTATATTTATATAAAAAAATATAAATATAAACATTAAAAGATAAATGTATATAAATACATTAAAATAAAAAACCTGCTTATAAAAAGAGATTCACAGAAGTCAAGTTTTGATTATAATCTAATTTAATAGAAACAACCTATTCAATTCAAAGTGTTCAAATTATAAAAGTATTTTTATTTATTTTATATAAATATACCTTGTAAAAAAGAGTTTTATTTATATAATTAGACATGTTTGATTTTCGTTTTTATATAATGAAGAAGTAATCTGTGTGAGAAATTGTTTAATATTTAAGAGCAAACCTTAATAAGCTATGATGATATTTTGCGATAAATTTGGTAAAAATTTATGTCAAAGAAATTAGAATCTTAAACATAATATTAATTGTTGGAAATATTCTTAACAAAAGAAGAAGATCATTTGATAATGATCTACAAAAATCATTATTTATAAAATTCATAATGGGAATATTTGGAACTGTCATTTACACAATATCTGTAGAAATAATCTACTTATTCATTGGTCATGGAAATGATATTTTTCTTTCGATTTCTTTTCGCAGTTTTGATTAAAAATAAATTGGTTTATTTTATTTTCTATAGAAATTTAAAAAAAAAACTTTTTTGGTACAATGAACAGTAATTTTTGAAAACCCTATTATTTTTTTTACAATTTGTATGTTATAATTACTACGATGATTTAATAGAAAGACTGACTAAATCCCCGCGATAAATGAAAGGTGTAGTACAGGTTCCTTTTAAAATTTTTATTTATTTATTTATGAAGAATTATGCTTGAATAAATGATTTTATAATAATGTACTTACCTTTATGAAGCATTTTTCTTATTTTAGATCTGAACTAATAATTTCAAAATGTCCGTTATTAAGAAAAAATATATAAAGAATAATTCAGTTAAAACATTTATAGATGCTATAAGTCATATAGAGTTAAGAAAATCATTGCAAGATGGTCATCTGAAAATTTTCTACTACAATGTTCTCATACAACTTCCTTTCTTCATTTAAATATATATAGCAATTTTTTAAGGGATTAGAAGGTCAATTGTTTTTGTTCATCATTTTCGAAAACTTTACCAGTATATTATTTAATCATGGAAAATTTAAAAATTTAACAAATTATTAAAGTAAACAAAAGTTATCTATAAAGATAAAGTAATGGTGTATGTAAATTATATGTGAATTTACTTGGTTACATACTATAGGAAGCTCAACAAAATGATATATATATTTTAAAAACACCACATCACAGAAAATTTCCTTAATATAATCAGTTCTGGCTTTGCAGCGTTGAGCCGAACTATCTTTTCAGAAAAGTGATTAATACAGGTAATGACAGCAATATAATCCTTTTTCCATTTAGATGATCTCTAAATCACTGAGATTTGGGAGATTTGTGCTAGGAGTTTAAGGATAATTTTCGTGATTTTTAATGAGATTAATTACAAAGAAACACACAAGTCGGCTATTTTATAGCTGAAATGTACTTACGCTTTAAATTGTCGTCAACAATGTTGGTTTGATAGAGATGAATATTATGAGAATGAGGGAGAGAGCAGTATTTATCCTTCAGGAACCAGAAATTTATCCCAATTTAATGTTGCCATCTTAAAACACGCTTAGAACATTTATTTCTGGTAAATTTAGGAAGAAAATACATGAAATGAACCTATCTACTTTAAATGCAAGATGCTTAAAGATGTTTCTGACTGGTTACTAGTGCATTATTATGCACTAGAGAAGTTAATTTTTGAATTATAAAACTTGGGTCCCAAATTTTCCAGTTCATTACTGTACACTCTCTGAGGAATTTTCGTGTTACGTAATTAAAATAGTAAAATATGAAGAGTAATAGGAAATATAGTAAAATATTAAGAGTTGATTTATTGATGAATAGTGGTTAAGTCATTGCAGAACATGCTCAACATTTTTTATATCTTTTTTCGTTTGTCAGTCTTCTCAGTTTCGAAGATCAATTCCTAATCATTGATAATTTTGAATACAATCTGTCATGAAACTTTCATCCTAGGATAATTTGAAAATATCAAGCATTCATTTACCATTTTAATAATGAAAAAATTGAATTGCTACATGCTGCTCTATTTTAAGAATCACGACGCAGAATAAAACATATAAACTTCAAACAATCACAGTTAACGAAATATTTATAGATGGTAAGTGTCACAAAAAGCAAGCAATAAACTATGCTCTTATTAAGTAATGATATTAAGTGACGGAAGAAGGTTCCTTAGTAATTTTTTTTGGTAATTTTTATTATATATATATAATCATATGCAAAATCTTGTAAACAAATACGAATATGTAATTGCTTACCTTCTAAAATTGTAGATATGTTAGAATGCTTCAGTAAGACATATAAAGTATTATTGATGAAAATTATGCTTTGTTTGTAAAATTAATAGTTTAGTCCTTAAATATTGAAGAAACTGATAAGAAATTTAAAATACACACATGCCTATAAATTAAGGATAATCAATAAGCACACACGGAAATCAAACAGAAATGAAAAATATCAACTATAGAAATATAATACTCATGGTCAAGCCTTATATGGAAATAGCAGGAGGGCACCTGATGACGCCATCCGTATTCTACAATGACGAGAGCATAAGAGAGGGGTATATGAGGACTTGTGGCAAAGAAGAAAACGTATTCTCAACCATCCCGCATGGTGCTCAGTGCTATGGCCTCATAGGTATGACACAGAGAACATATGTGGGTTATTTTTTACGTCGTAAAATTAATAGCTGAGGGATGCGGGTGTACGCAGATGACAGTAGCTGAAGAACTCGGAATCGCCCAAAATATCATCTCTAGAAAGCGGTAATGATTCAAAGATGATGGAAATGTCAGTAGACGTTACATTACAGGTTTTCCCCAAGTGACAAAACCGAATGACGACCGGTATTTCGCAAAAATTATCAAAATAAACGGAACCCAGCAACGGACCTATCTCGTTAACTGCTGTCAGCCAAGGGTAAGATAGTTTCAAGGCAAACCATGTACGTGTGTTTGAGACAGTATGGTCTATATTCTCACAGTCATGTCAAATGTGTTCCAATCATTTCAACTTACTGTCTCCAGGATTAGCCTGAAGTTGAGAGAATGCTATTGAACACAGTCATAGTGGGTTTATCTTATGATTTCTGACGAGTCGAGGTTTAATTTGCAGTCTGATTCACGTCGAGCTTACACATGGAGAACACTAGGTACCCAAAATCATCAAGAGAGCATCATTAAATGACAACTTTACTGTGATGCATTAGTGCTCGTTTGGGGAGGCATAATACTGAGCTCCAAAACAGACGTGCATGTTCAAATCGGAGCCATGATAGGCCAAATCTTTGGGGACAACATTCTGGAACATGTCCGTTTGCTTAGGCGTACCGTAGATGTTGAATTTTTGCTTATGAATGAAATGTGCTTATGGATTAATGATTGTCCTTACCGTTCAAACATCATCAACAACTGCTTATACTAGGGGGATATCACCCATATAGAATGACCAGCATTCTCATCGGACTTGAACGTGATAGAGTTTGTGTGGGACATGGTTAGCCGACGAATTGAAGCCCCTCAACCACCTCCTATATCTGTACTGGAATCGCTTGCTGAGTGGAATTCTCTGCCCCAAGTGTATCTCGATAATGTGATCTTAAGCATGCCTCAGTATTGAATGCACTGTATTTTCTAGTATGGGAGGCATACGATGTATTAACTATCACGCCAACCCTTTACTGTTCAGTTGTTATATGGCAATATATGTTGTAAATACTCTCGGGAGATTTATTTGTGGTTAATATGCCTGATATCCTGCATATTGCATCTGTTTTGTACTTTCTCATTTGCTTAATGTATGGGTTTTATGAATTAATCGCGTTTGTTTTTTTGTGCACTTGTATTTTCCGATTCATGCATTACACTTAATTTATGGGCATGAGTGTATATTAAGGACTGTTTTGATTTAGTGCGTTCAAAAAATTTTCCTTTCAGCCAAAATAAAAATATATCCTTAAAACTAATTGAGTTTCATTGATATTTTCGTAGCCAGGAACACCAAAAAAATGAAATATGAAATATTTACCGAACAGCACAATAATCTATATACCACAATGGGTTATACAAATGATTACAATTTTAGTGTAGCTACACATTATGAAGGACTATGATCCAAGCAAATCATAAAAATATCTATATTCATGTAAATCTTTTGACGTTTATTGAAGACCTATGGAATATCCACAAGGAATTCATCAATTTAATTATTTTCATTCTAAATTATAAGGACTTGTGTTTAAATCAATGGAATGAGTGACTAAGATGAACATTCTAATAGCAATATATAAAATTTTGAATTAATGGATAAAAATTAGTTTTGCCTGCATCTTTATGCTGGTCATGTTTGAGTTTAGATTTCGTGGAGAAATGCAAGCTAGTAGATTGTTATGCTAAGCATCCTGCATTATGGAATTGATCTTATGACTGAGTTTATAGAAGTTTTGGATTTCTCTTCTTCATTCCCTAATACGGATTATAGATTTATTATGCAGTCAGAACACAATGTCTAAAATGTATTCTTCTTACTTTCCTTCAGGTCTTACTTACAAATTTTAATCAATTGATATGTGCAGCCTTATGTTACATGCAATGCTTAAGGCTTCATCTTAGTCCATTAATAGCATTACTTTCCTTGACCTGCTTCTCCATGCGAATCATTTATCGAACACGTTGTCATTCATTGGAGAAAGTATGGCTAACAATATGCCTTCTGATAGACTAAGTCATCACTGGATAATTGTTTCAATCATTGCATAGTTAGCATTCCCTTTTAATTTGTAAATGTTTATTTATAGATAGATAGATACACCATAAACTTCTGTTTGTCAATAATTTCAAACAAAATAACAGTTGTTGAATAGAATATCTATCATAGAAAGGAACATAATTATATAAAATTGCATTAATGAGTTTAAAGCATATTAAATATCGTATAAAAATCTTACATATTTGAAATAAAAAATAAAACACATTATGCATCCATAACCCCTTCTGCTCACTTTATTTGAATTCATTCTTTAAATGGTGAAAAAATATCGATGATAAATAAATGAATAAATCTACGTTTACGTGTTTATACAAACTTAGTTGTTTGTCTACGTGAAAGCAGCACACAGCCATTTGCAATCGATATTTCATTTAAGGTTATGCTTGTTCAGAAGGCGATAATTAATTATTTCCTTCACCTCACATTTAAATATATTTACTATAAATTAACCTTTCAATTTATGTAGTCTTTGTACTTCTGATTATCAGCACTGTATGCTGGTAAAAATTAGTTATTGTTAAAATTTGAGTTCTTGCCCTGGTACAGCTAATATCAAGATTTACGTTCCTGTGATGACTGCGATATAACTCTTTTTATCATTCGAGATTTATCTTGAAATTTGAAGTTTTGCTATTTTGAAGTAGATGGGAAAAAATGGATGTTTTTACACATTCAAATATATTTTAATATTTTGCTTGAAGCAAATGGTGCTAATGATGAAATTAATGCTTCTGAGATCACGAGGAAAGTACACAATTATCTTATAATGAAAAATATATGACTTCGCATGATTTGTTTTTCAGATAAAGTTAGGAACAAAGCAATTTTTCTGATAAGATTTTAGAAATCAAAGATGAAATGTATTTAAAACAAAAATAATATTTATTCATGTTATGAATATATTTATGTTATGATGATATTATGATGTAATGAGTCATTGTTTTATTTATGATGACATTATTTAATGTCAGAGTTTTATTTATTCTTGAATAAAATGAAAAATATATGAATTGATAATGAGAGCATTAACTTGTTTAATAATCGTAAATGATAGCATTGGGACTAAGACCCGAGTTACTATATAAATGATTTACTTATTTATAATACCGTAAAAATCAAAATCATTGCTTTTATGTAATAATTAGTGTAAATCAAAATTAATATGATAACATTTAGTAAGATATTTTTTTATAAATAGATTTATTTTTCAAAATAACATTCAAGTGATGTTTTTAAACTATTGACTGTAGTATGAAACTTATTATACTAAATGTACGATATAGAAAAAAGAAAAATTACATGAAAGTGGTAGTGGTATAGTTTGGGTTTCTTAACGATGCAAATTTTCTCAACATATTTTCCCGTTAATGGTTTTTTTTAAATTATATGTGAAATGGTGTAAAATCTTATCCTTCAGTATTCATACATAAAATTAAAATTATTCATTTAGATAAATATATTAATGTGGAAACCAGTGAACTGCACCAAAAATGTTTCTTTTTTGTGAAGTTTTTTGCAAAAATCTTATTTTTGAAATTTTGCCTTTTTTGAAACTATAAAAATAAAATTGTGAAAAAATAGATGACGAGAGTAACCATTCATTATTTGTGAAAAAAAGATGTAAAATGTTTACATACATTAAAATAAATTATTTTAAGAAATTTCATTTTAATATCATCCTTTTTGATTGTTATACATGATTGTAAAAATGATAAAAATATGTGCTGAATAAAAGAGATTATAGCAAAGAAGAATTAAAAAAGTTTGTATTTAAAGCAAGAGTTATAGTTACAAAATAAAAATTCTGCATGTAAGTTGACGATAAAGGATTAAAATAAATAAGTAAAAGATGAATATATAAATATATATATAAATTACCTATAGATCTGCCTAAAATTGTACAAATCCCCAAGTTGTGACAGTGAGTTGGTGGTAGTTTTTCAGTAAAGATGGATTTATATTTATATTTTTTCCCGGATGTTAGACTACGCTTTTTCGCCTCCGGCGTTAAGACTAAGCATTTTTTTTTCTAGATATCTAAAAGAGTCCCTATACACGATGATAAATTCTCAAGGTTATTGGAGACAGAACATAAAGATAAACCACAACATTCTTAGCAGGCTTAAGAGAAAAAGCCATATCTTCTCAAGGCGAATATTGATTTATGCGCAACAAATTCTTTTAACTTCATTTGGTATTTTACTATTTAAAATGAATATAAATTAAAATTTGTCATTGAATTGAAAATACGTTAATTGTATTATTCAACGTGTAATAATATTGATAGGGGCCGAGTAAAGCAAAGGCTATCTTTTACTCGTATCATTCTTTTAGAATATCATTCTCTCTATATATATTTTCAAATTTAGTACCTATAAATTAAAACATTAACATAATAATGTAGTTAACTTACATGAAGCTAATTCAATGGTACAAACTTGAGAGTCAAGAGGAAAACGATAAAGATCCATCATACAGGAAAAAGTCAGTTTCAATCTATTATAAAAAAATTCAATTTTAGAACACATTTGAATTTGAAAAATACATAGATTATGAGTTTATACAAGTATATATATGATACTTATTAATACTATAAATAAATAGCAAAAACTAATAAGCTAATATATTTAAAAGGATAATTTTTTAAATTATAAAGATTTGTTTCTTAAACATATTTTTTAAATTCTATTTTAAAACATAAATCCAATCAGAAATGCATTTTTGAAATCAATTAAATAAAAAATAACATATATCAAAAACTCAAATTGTTAATGAAAACATAGACTTATGATCCATGTGAAGAATATACTCTGAAAGCTAAATTTATGCATTTAATAAAATTTCGAAGAATAAATTTCACCTGACAAAAAAGAAATCAGAGTACCATTAATTTGAAACCCTAATTTGCTTTCCGGACAAATTGACTCTTTTTACTGTACTTTTTTCACATTTACTATTTTAAATGGAGCATGAGTTATTGACAGAAGTTGAAAATTTCTATTGATGAACAAAATGAGTTATCTTCTTAATTTATTTTCAGAAAATAACTTGTATTGAAAAACGCATTTTAAAAGCTTTGATGAATTTCTAGTTTAAATCTGATTTTTTTTTTCTTTTCAGTGTACGTATCTTGAATTTTAGTTACTGCTAATAATCTTTAAAACTGAGAAAACTTTTTTAACTGTAAATCATTTAATACAAAAATCTTATACAAAGATAACAGAGAGTTTTTGTTTTTCCTTCAACAAAATTTTTGTTATTTCTTTGCAATGAGAGTTTAAATTTTCAGTTGTAATTCGCATTGTTTTCTCCCATTCACTGTTCAGCAAATTTTAAATGAATAATACAATTTACGATGTTACTTTTAGTATAACATCTGTTATATTTAACAGTGATATATATATTTTGAATACTGTATTATAGTTTAGTGCATCATCTTATATAAAGATTTTCACATAAATTCTTGAACAGATTTTATACTTTCCTTACGTATCTTCAGTGAACGAAAATATTAGAAAAAATAGAAAAGCAAATATCATTGAAAATGTGTATTACCAGTATTTATACTACTAAATTTAAATCTAATTAAAAAATTTAAATTTAATAAAAATTTAAATGCAATTAAAAATACCCCTGGCGATTGTAATAATACTTGGAATGAAATATGGTTTCAAAGTATAGATTCAGACTTACTTTATTTTATTTTATTTATTTTTTATTTTTATTTATTTTTAGTTTTTTTTAAACAAAGATTTCAAATCTATTTTTTCCAGTATTAAAAACGCATCGTTTCACATTGAAAATCGATATTGGAAATGCCTGTTATATAAAGAAAAGATAAATTACATTTCTGTTTTTTTTTACTATGACATATTCTTTAAAGTCCTTTTACTGGGCAACTAATCAAATGGCAGCAATATAGATTCAAGCAAGTTCCTCAGTTTACAAGAAATTTTGCTTTTCTTAATTTTGGCATTTTTTAAATTGATATATATAGAATAAAAAATTTTGGGATACATTTTGAACAAAGAGCTGTCTTTCTTTTATTTTTCTTCCCATGGCTATTTCTATAAACTTTAATTATTGATTTCCTTATATACTTGAAAAATTAATTACTAAGAAGAGCCATGCTAAAATTTATGCTAAATTGTAATAAAGATTTTTAAAGGCTTTAAGTTTATAAAAATTGAATGTTGAATTTGAATATTTGAAAGTTGAATAATGAATATTTGTTTTATTATTAAATATTAAAAATATCAGGAAAATACTTTTTTATATATACAGATTAGGACAAATTTTCAAGTATATTCCCTTCTATTTATTTTGCACCAATTATTTTTGAATGATCTAGAAAATTAATTTCCTCTGTAAAAGTTTTCCAAGTTTTTCAGTTCTTAAGACATGAAATTTTTCATGAAAATTCCATTTTCTCAGCTAATTTTTTAGAAACTATTTTCGTAATAAATGTTTGGTTAAATATATATTTATAAAAAGACTAAATGTATAAAAGTATATCTTTAAGCAATGTATTTCTTATATTTTAAAATAATTTTCCCAGCAAATCTATATGAAATTGAAAGAAATCGTAATTTCATTAAAAACTACTTTTTTTCTTTAAACTAAACTTTCAGAAACCATATCTAGTTTTGATAGTCACTTATAAATAACTAACGAAACCAGAAACCGAAACGAGAAATGTGCAATGATGCACTTACTGTTCTGTGTAAAAAAACGGTGGAGTTCCCACACATTTGCAGAATATCACATACAAACCTTTGCTTATGAAAAAAGTTTTAAAAAGCATTGTGGAAAGACCATTTCTTCAGCTTTAAGGACTTATTTTATGACACTATTAGTGAAATAGTATTATGAATTGATTTTGACCCGGATTGATGAGGGCAGGACCAGTGACCCGGACTGAAAACAAATTTTGTTTGTTTTCTGTTATATATGTTATTTTACACAATTTGTATTATACCTCAAATCACTAATTATTATTCAAAGGGAAAATAATTTTGCTATTAAATAGTTTCAAACTCAATTTTACTGTATCCTTAATGATACACAAGCATATTATTATTGTTCACTACGATTCAGAAATATATTTTAAAGTTACATCAGTTTTTACAACATTAAGATGAATTGAATGAAGCTCCTATTAGGGATTCATATGTATCAGCAAAGCTTTTTGTGACAATATACAATGATGTATTGCTATGAAAATTAAATGTTCAAGTAATGAATTACACACACATACATAGAACAGGTTTGTTTCCTTAAAAGAAGAAAAGTACTGTTTTATTAAATATATTTAACTCTAACTGCTAAAGTTATAATAATATATTTTTAATTAAGTATAATATAATAATCATATAAAATACAATATTAGAAATTTTTCTCATTATTGTTCTGTTTATAAACTTCTTAACTGTCGTAGTATACACACTTATGAAGCATTGTTTAAAACGAAATTAAACATTCCTTTCTAAACGTAATAATTTTATTGAATTTAGTCATAAATTCTTTATATAAATAAATATATTTTAAACAATAATAATATTCAGGAAAAATTGATCAAGACTACGAAACTTCACATGCTTATATGTTTCAATAAGTCATTTTGATGATTAACATTTAAACATCAATGCCTGATGGAGATGCCTGCAACGCACTTTCTAATTGAGCAGAAACTTAGTCAATAATGGAAATAAAGTTGATGAGTACGTGGGAATAGAGAAGTCAATGGTTCAATAGAGCTTTTATTACTAAATAATGTACTGTTATAACATCCGACATAAGTATCTTTAAGACAATCATACGGGGCAATCAATAATATTTGCTATCATGCTGATATTTTAATGATCATCGAACAAGATCATCGAAGACACTTTTCATCCAGAGATATTACGTATACAGGGAAATCAATCATCCAGGTTAAAAACAATGCAAATTTTTCTATAATTCTCGTAACAACGCTTAAAGGGATATGATTTCCTTTAATGTTCGGTTGGGTCGACAAATTTTACTATATGCATTTACAGTTTAGAACATTTTGGGAAAGAAATTTCAGACAATGTAAAATGATACTAAAATAGTTTATCACTTGCTCTATTTATAATAGATTATCTATTAGAAGAAAACTTAAAATTTAGTAGATTGATTAGTAGATTCAAAGTTGCATTATGAATCTATCTGAACTGTGTCTAGGATCGAAATTCTAACCCATTGAAATTGATATTTTATTTATGGTAAATAGTTTCATAGGAAACGCAATAAGATTTTAATTCTCTAAGCATTTCCCAAAATTTTTTAAAATATTTACAGAAGTATGATTTTTAGGTTTGCAGAAGTACGATTTTTAAATTTCACCAATATGAGAATCCTAAACCATACGTTTCAGATGTGAAAATGCAATTCATTGTAGCTGCTGAAAAGTAATAAAACTTTTATCTTAAAATGTGAAACTGGCAGAAGAATATTTTGGGTTTAAGAAAAAAGAGAGAAGAATAAAAAAGCCGATTTAAAATGGGAAAAATATAAACCAAGAGAAATAAAGAAATTAAAAAGTATTTTAAAATAAAGAAATATTATAGTATATTTCTTTATTTTACAAAAAACTATTTTCCTTTTTAAGAAAAATTGTTATCCAGTTTTATATTATTTTTCCCCATCATATGTAAAAATATTTAAAAAAAAGGAATTGTAAATTGTATGCATAAATAGTTATGCATACATGTCTAATAAAATGTACATGATTACCATCTTAAAATTTCATTGAAATTTATAAAAAAATTTGACTAAAATCATTTAGAAATAAAATTTTTTTTAAAAAACAAAATGTATTAAAAATAATATTTAAAAAAGTTTAAATATTATTTTTAATACATTTTGTTTTTTAAAAAAAATTTAAAAAAATTTAAATATGATAAGATGACATAGCTTGAATCAATTTGTGGGATATGTTACATCGCCTTTTAATTATTCTTTAATTTGAAATTAAATTAAAGAATAATTCGATTTAATTGAAACTTAAGCCGTGAAAATCCATTCCTATGAAGCCATTAACAGTTCTATGCAATTTAATTAAAAAAATATAAGAAAATAAAATGGTTTTAAATGTATCAAATATTTGTAGAGCTAAAGTCATATTAAATAATTTTCAATAGCAACTAAATATTTTATAAAAATTAAAAAATTATGACCACATATTAAGGGGTATTAAATGTCAGGCTCTAATATTTTTTAAATAAAGCTGTAAAAACAAAATAGGTATCATGTAAATAGATTATGAGTACAAAAATTTAAATTTTATTTCTTATTTTGTAGGATTCAGTGAGGATATAAAATGCAAATTTGTGTTGTATGTAATTTGATTATGCTATCTGAAATTATAATTGATATAATAATACTAAAATATTTTTAGCCTTGAATACCAACTTTTACATCTGTCCAATTAAATTACTTTGTTTTTTGCAAGGATAAAGTGCATTCTTTTAATTCATTAACTGTGAAAACCAAGTCAAATCTATATCCCTCATAAAAAACAAATTTTAAAGTTATATGTTTTAGAAATATTTTTTTTAAAAACTTTTAAACAAGTCAGGTATAGTGCAACTTTGTTTAAAAATATTTTTAAAATATGTAACTGTATTAATTGAAAAAAAGTTATTTAAAAAAATATGTAAAGTTTTTATAAAGGTTCCTTAAACTTGTTTTGTTTTTGAATAAAATTATATCAGCAATTGAAATTAAGAAATGTGGCTTTTTTTCAGTTAAATTTATCTTAGAAATTCAACTTCACAGGAACAATGTATTATAAAGTTTCTGAATTTTGTAAAGAAATGAAATAAATAAAATAAAATAAACAATTTCCCTAAATTTTGCCAAAATAATAATAATATAAAACACCATTAATTAATCAAAATATAAATATGAAATACTTAAAAACATTTATACTTTCCAGTCATAAATATGATAAAAGATTAAAATAAAATTCAGATAAAGAGATAACTGAGACTTCTCAATGGTTCTTAAATATATATAGTTTAAACAAAATATTTCTTTTTTTTAATCAAACTGTAAAGAGAAATGAAAAATTAAATTACTATTATTCTATGAAATCCTGCAACATTTTATAACTACTTCAAAAACAAGTTAATGTTACAAATTTATAAACATTACAAATTTATAAACATTTAAAAAAAAACAAAGCATAAAATTTATAAATGTTACAAATTTATAAACATTACTTGTATTTATATTAAAATATGTCAGACAAATCTATAGATAGATTATAGATAGACAAATCTATAAATAGATTTTGGGAAAAAATTGAGTAATTTAGGCGTATTCTACGAAAAAAAAAAATAAACGGCATTTCTAATGTTTTGGTAACTTGGCTACCTTTTAGCGAGTTTCTTGGTGACTTCGTAAAAACAGATATTTGTAGAGAAATCCAGAACCAAAGCTCTAGGACCAATATTAAGCGATATAGCTTAGAGCCTTCCAGAAACCTGGCGAAACTCTTAGAATTTCACGCTAACTCAGGCTTGTGGATGGCTTGACATGAAAACCACAATAAGTCCACAATAACTTGCAGTAAGTGAATTATTGTGGATGTATTATTGTGACATGAAGACGAACATTGGAGATACGACTGCTCACGTGACTTATTGAGAATGGCTTAACACGTAGAGAGCTGGCAAGGAAGAAGGAAGCTGAACTTATTTTAAATAAATAAAAAAAACTGTGTAATTAAAAATAACTATTTACAGGATTTCGTTTAGTTTAAAATAATAGATAAACTTAAATATACATATATATTTCCTTATATTATGAAAATATATCTTAGAAAAAAATTAGCTTATTAAAAAACACAATTTTTAATGCAAATAAAAAGAGACTATAATTATGCCTGATAGCTTCAATGGAAACTAAGAACTTTTTTTAATAAAGAATCTTGATACATTATCAAGTGAATTTATTAATTTCAATAAATATTTTCGTCATAAATATTAAAGTAATTTTAATAAATACAGCTATTATACTTAAGCGATATGTTTGAAAAATCATTAAAATCATCAAAAAAACAATCGCACATTCAATATACTACTTAAATCATTTGTAAAATTTAAGAATTAATTTAAATTTAAGCAATGTGATACAAATGAATTAAAATATTTAGAAAATTTAACTCATTACTGTCACCTTGCTGAATTACTTGATTATATATATATATATATATATATATATATATATATATATATATATATATCCTTAATTTAAGGTCCTTGTGAGGCAAAACTTATTTTAAGGCTCATATGTTTACATAATATTACTATTTTACCCAATTCATTTTCACCAGGAGAAAGAAATGTTAAGATACTGTGATTTTTCAACTCATTTTACATACTTTACATTTTGGTGTTTTTTTTAGTATTGTGAGAAAAGAAAATACTTAAACTTCTATTAAAAATTCATAATGTCAATACTGAAAAGATAAGCATCTATTGTTTCGAAAATTTTTCTCAATTGTAAAATTTCTGTTTGTCTTGTTAACTGTGAGTAAAGATAATATAGAAAACTTAATAAGAGCACACAATATTGAAAACATAAATGAATTAAAAATTATAATCAAAGCCTTTTTTTAGAAATACGTGAATGACCTAATTTATAATTCTCCCTTAAATTTATTATTGCTTAGCTATGCGTTCTATAAGATTTATAGTGACTAAGAAATTATTAGAATATCTTTTCTCGGGGGAGGGGGAGTATATCATTAGTAAAGCTTATTTGATAATCATAAGAAATATGAATTGAAGTTTTTTTCTTTAAAATAAGTGTCGAATAGAAATCTGTAAACGAACAGAATATTTTCATAAGTATTCAAAGTTACCGGCTTGCCTTACAGATTGCTCCTCAAATAACAGATACCAATTGTAACAAATGTGTATCACTTGATAATAAATATTTATATAAAAGCTGATTATTCACATTTGAAAGCAGCAGTTATCATCACTGAAAGAAAAGTAAGATGTGTCATTGAATGTCACTACTGTAATTCAGCATTCTGAAAATTGTTGGACACGGATATAAATCCAAAGTTAAATTCAGAGACAATTATATAAATCCAGATGCCTTTGTAAAGTGTAGTTCTTATTGAGGGCTGAGATTTGATTTTACGTTTGACAAAATCTCTGCAAATTGTTGCGCGTCAACTAAAAATGATTAGGGAATAATAATAATATTGTTGATAAGAATGTAGTTTCTCTTTCATATGTAATTTAAATATGTACTTGTGTTCTATTAATTTACAATTTCTCTACTAGTTTGCTATTTATTATCGTATTCATTGTTGCTAACGTATTGACTATATAAACTTCAATTAAAAAGTTAAAAAATGCAATATCTCAGACTTGTTAAGTACAACCCATTATGAAGAAAAAACCCAAATTATAAGTGCTATAAGTATATTTATGAAATAGTTTGATATGTAGCAGGACTTTCTGTGGTCAAAACCTATTGAATAGATTTATTACTTAACTCTCCAAACTGGGAAATTTTTACAAATTTAAATGAAAAATTAGATTAATACTTTTTAACTAAAATTCCTTAATTGTGATGATTTTAGGCCAAAAAAATTATAGCAGAATTTAATCTCTTATAAAAAATGAACCTATTGTCCTCAAGAGCCAGGCATAAAATTATTCACGATAAAGCATCGAAAATTGAGAAGGAATTCATTTAAAGACAACTAAATTTTATAATTATGAGTATTCTTACTTAGTGGATGTGTTAATAAATTTGTTGCTAAAGTATAAGAGCAAAAGTGGTACTATGTAGTTTTTACTGTCATCCGGGTACAAATAATTGTCCTCTATACAGACTAATAATATATATAGCCAAAATTCTAAATTATAAAATATTTTAAATTATTCCCTTGATACCTGTCATGAGATTTCTATAGATGAAATGCAATCAGGTTTAAATTTGTCACTTTATATTTTAAAGATGTTTGCTTTTAAAATCTCGAATGTTTCTAAAATGAGAATTCATACTTTAGAAAGTTTACAATTTCATTTCAAATGTTGATCTGAATTCAAACACAAGCCTTTAAAAAGCTTGTGTTTGACGATACTTGTACAGTTCAAAAACATTTTCAAGAATGGAATACATGTTTTTTGAAATATTTCATTTTTAAATAATATATTACGCTTATCACACTTGTATTAGTTAATCTCATATAGTTTGCTGAAACACTTTTGTTAAATTTCATAGCCATTAAATGTCAATGTTCTTTATTTTCAATGCCTATTTAAACAATTTGATATATTGATCATCTGCCAAAACGTTAGTTTCTGAATTTTTTTTCAAAATTACATTTATCATTTTTTACTAGATGAGCAGAAAGTAAGTAATTTATAGAATAACGGGAAATCAAACACAATATAAGAATAAAATAGTGACATGTAATAGTTCTTAAAAAAGATTATGATATCTTTTAAACGGCTCTCGTTTACTACTTTATGATGTGTTTATGTCATAAAAACTTGACATTTTGTTTTTGAATGACAATGAATTGAACAAAAGTACAGAAAGAATGTTTAAACTGAATTTATTCACTCTAAAATGTATTCTGATTGAAAGATATATTTTATGCTTTCTAAAACGTAACAGAATTGGAAACTTTAAAAGGGCGTAATAGGGATTATATTTCTTAAAAATTGCATAAATAAATATGTAACTTTTCATTTTTATTTACTTATTTTTATGTTACTTAATGCGAAGTTGAATTTTTATTTTTACAAAATAAGTTTGAGAATTTTATTTAATGTAGAATTCAAAAAAAAGAAATGCAATTGAGAATCGGGTTGAGAAATATATTATTTTAATGGCACAAACCATTCAGATCGAATCAAAAATAGCGGTTTCACTGTATTTGTAACGTTTTAGGTTATTTATGTGCATTTGACAATTTTAAATGGTAATAAAATGAATATATTTCCCTCATAAATAGTAACTTCTTAGGAAAAATATACGCTGCATCATCTAACGGATTTAATCTAAAGCATTCTTTAAAATGCTCATTTAATGGAGTTCATAACAATAAAGAAAATACTGATGGAGCTCCATTCAATAAATAGATTTCTACATAAAGAATGAACATACTAAGCTGTGTATACATACTATTCAACTTGTAAAATTATTATTACTTATTACTATTTTATTTAAAAATTTTTATTAATTCAAAAGGTTTTTTGTTTCTGTATATACAATCACAAATAAATTTAAATAACAATAAAGAGATTTTCTATTTTAGTAAACATCATAAAATAGAAGGTTTTACATTACAATGTATTATCTGATTTAGTGACAGTAATATGTTTCCTCAAAAAAATAAAAAAAATATTTTTTATAATTTTATTAAAGAAGAATATTAAGAATATAAAGATTTATCTTGTAGATAATATAGCAGCTTAACGCATCAATAGGCATGTTTTTGATATTACTTAGGGGATAGTATAACTACCTAAGACATTGTAATTTTTTTTATATCTTCGGTGTAAATTGTGCCTTCTTGGAGAACTTTTCATAGATAGAATTCAAAAAAAGAAATGCAATTGAGAATCGGGTTGAGAAATATATTATTTTAATGGCACAAACCATTCAGATCGAATCAAAAATAGTGGTTTCACTGTATTTGTAACGTTTTAGGTTATTTATGTGCATTTGACAATCGTATTCATGTGTCGCAAAGGAGAAAACACAAAAACTCTCAAGCCAACACATTGGCAAATATGCATGCAGAAGCCAGAAGAGAATTTTGCATGCACTTTTCTCCTGTTGTTTATCAGCACCATCTCTCGTTCTTACGCTCATTTCCACCAAACCTCTGCCATTATTCAAAAGTGGCTGGGATATAATCTGTAACCTATCGTTCTAAAGAGCATTCACTGCCTTACAACTAGCACACCATTAACTAATGTGGACATTTTTGAAAAACTCCATTAATAAGATACATTTTTGCCGAATGAAGAACAGCCAGTTATGTTAATGAAAAAGTTGATGATCCATGTCGAAATTTTCCTGATTAAAATTTCGCAGTCTCTGTTTTACGGAACACAAGAGAAATCAAATTGAAACAAAGACTATAAAACAGATTTAATCAAGCTAAAGAATCATTTTATAGATATTTGCAATTAATAAAAGTAAAGATATATTAATTTAATTTTCTAAAGTATAGCATCAGTTAACGACTATATAACAGAAATCAATTTATTAAAGCCATGAGAGGTAAAAGATTGAAATAGGGCAAATTTTAGTACATAACCTAGTGAAATAAAATAATAGATTTAGCATAATTGGAAATACGTATAAAGGTTCTGTCTATAAATATAGACATTCATTTCTTTGAAAAAAGAATGAAAATTGGACAAAGATTTTACTTCTTGAAAAGTGTTTTTAAGGCAAACAAAAATGCTACTGTTATATAGTCGTTAACCGAAATTTAAATGAACATTGACTAAATTAAAAAGGTTTGTTATTTCTTTTGCTTCTCTGTGTGTGAGATTATTGTTTTAAATTTGCGCAATAAATAAGTTTTATACGATGAATTTGTGTGTAACAGAACCTTTACTTCTTTATACTTATAAAGTACAATCGGCTTTTAGTTTTAATGATAACTAGAGTGTGAGATATTCTAAAGTTTGCAAATAAATATATAATCGCTATTTGATTTCATAGATTTTTGAAAGTACACCAGTAAATTATAAAGGATCTGTAAGTCAAATAGTCATATCTGATATTCAGTAAGCAACTTATTTTTGATTACATAAATGGCCACTTAAGGTAAGGCATTTTAACTGATATGGTAGATGGTTTTTATATTGTGATGACAAAAGTTTGAAGAATTGAGCTGCAAAAACAATGCAATTGAATACGAGTGCGAATTTCATTTTGTCCAAAACTATCTAATGGTTCTGTTATTCATTTTAGTATTTTTTTGTGATACCAATTCAATTATCAAGAAATTTAACGTTTTCTCTGCTATGTGTCTACATATACTATCTTTTTCAGTGAAAAACATATATAGACTGAAATTTGAACTAGAGCTTTAAAGAAATTCTGACGTTTTGAATCTATTGAACAAGCGGCATTGTCATCCAAACAGGGCTAGTAATATAAGTGTGTTAATAAAACATTTGTATGATGTAGTGATTAGTAATATTTTAACATTTTGGCTTACTTCCATAAAATAAAATGAGTTGTTGTGTGCCAGCCAGGCTGGCAATATGGGGTGCGCTGCTCCACTTTTCCAACTCAACCATATTTGGTGTGGAGTCCGACTTCCTCAGTACACACATGCCATAGGTACCCGTTTATAGGATAGGCAACCATTCACACACAAAAAAAGGACAAAGACAAGAAAGAGAGAGGGAGGGAGAAAGTACATCCATGCCCGAGCCAGGATTCGAACTTAGGTCCCAACCATCTCTAGTCAGGTACGCTAACCAGTAGACAGGTTGGGCGGCAATAAAATGAGTACATTATATTTATGTATAATAAGCTTCTGTGTAAAGGTGAAAATACTATTTATTGTGTTAATATATGTGTGCAAATTAGATATCATTGTGAATTATATATATATAAGTCCTGTATTCACTTAAATTTAGTACACAGAATCTTTGTTATGGGATGATAAGGAAGCTATTCTTTAGAAGATTTAATAGTTTTCTTTTAAAATTACAAATTAAGTTAAAATAGAAGGAAAAAAAATCTTACTTTGAAAAGGTCATTTTAAAAATTTCATTTATGTAAAGAATTTGTACATAGCAGCCTTGAATTAACATTATATAATCCTAAAAACAATTACATATAAATTTTTCTAGTTATCATTGAAAGAATTTTGAAAATCCTTTCATAACTTATTATTGCAATTTGTTCATCATTTCGCTTTCTTCAGAATCATTGTCATGAAAATTATTGGTGACATATAATTTCTAGTAACTATTAATTAAATATATGAAAAAAATCTCTTACAATAGCCAACTTATTGTACCAAATGTTTTCTAGCCAAAACTGTCAAAACTGAGATATCTTTTGGCAGTTTTCCAACACTTTAATATTGTGTGTTAAAGTGATAGATATAGCTTAAACTATTTGCTTGTTGATATATAGTTCTGTTTTTCCATCCTCTTTTTAATAATTCAAAAAATAATAATTAACAAAATTAAACCAAAAAGTGAATGATAGGGAGCGAAGAACACATTACTAGCTAAATGGAATAAAATTTTAAAAGTAGAAAGAAAAATCAAACAAAAATTTGCTATGGAATTTGTGACCTTTATTTTTAAATAGACCTTGCAAATTGTAACCAGAAATTAAATTTTTTTCAAATATGGTAAATATATATGATCTATTTTTTATATTAAGTATATTCAAGGATCAATATTTATTTGATAACAAGTAAAAAAGTGTTAGTGAAATTAATTTTAATATTACATAATCTTAACTATATTGATGTAGTTAATGCTGGTATTTTCACGTCCTTTATGATAATTTTTCAAGTTCTTTATGATAAGTTTTGCAAAGGAAACTTTAAGGAAAATGTTTTGAAACTGTAGATCAATCAGATTAGAATTTGAAAAAGAAACTTCTCTAAAATGATCGCCATTTGTAATAGTTCATAAATGAATTTCAATCTTATATTTTATCCAAAATTTCTGAAAAAAGTAAAGATTCAGGTTTAATTATTTTAAATTTAAGATAGGAGGTGTAAAAATTATTTAAAAACGTAATTTACTTATTTTATACTGTTATTACTGTTATATTATAAAAAAAACGTAATTTACTTATTTTGAACGTCCAAAAGCTTATAACGGAAATTTTTAATTTTAACATTAAATTTTGTACTAGAGCTTAGAATATATTTTCAAAACCATATCTTTATTGTGTTTTTATTTTAAATTTTAACTAGTCATTTTTATCAAATTTTAACTGGAGTATTTTAGTTGAACTTCCGAAAATATAAATTTAAAGTATCTGAATAAAGGAAGGGCACTATAAATTTACCGGTTATAACTACAAAAATTAAAAATACGATAGCAATTCACAATTATAATAAAAAAGTCATAATTTCCTTTTTACGGAAAAAATAAAAAAAGTAATTTTTTATTCTAAAAAATGAAATAGTTAAGGTTTTTTTTGTTATACTTTACCTAAGCATGTACAGCAATTCTCCGCTTGGATCTATTCGAACCAACACATTTGGTACTGTTACATATTGAAACTCTGCATGTTTGGCGTTTGCAAAGAATACCTCAGGTTTCCATATGCGTTGAACAAGTTTTGGATCATTAAGATCGAGAGGTCTTGACATTTCTGGTTTTCTCAATCGCTCATCGTACCACTTTTGTCTCAAATAGAGATCAACTTCATAATCCTAAAAGAAATCACAGTAATGAAATCGCACCCTTACATATTTACATTTACTGAAGGATGGCTGAAACTTATGATGAAATGAATATTTAACATTGAAAAACTGATAAATTGAAAGAAATTCTTTAACATTTACATTAAATTGTCAATATATATATATATGTACACAAAGTTATGAAGACTAATAAAGATTCAAAAGTAACATTTTAGTGACATAAAGCATACAATTTAATAAAAGTATCAGAACATAATTTACATAGAAACTGACACAAACATACACAAAACAATCCTAAATCAAAATCCTAAAAAATAACTTACTTTTGGTGACATGATATCTAAATTAAGATTATAAATGTAAATGCAAATAAGCATTGGTTTTATTTATATTTGATCCAACTTTTTATTAAATATATATATAATATAATTTTTAGCCATTTAACTATTTACTGTATTTCTTATAAATAATTCGCCGAATGCTAGAATCATTTCAGTAACTGCAAAAATTATTGCCTCATTATCGGAATAACTTGTTTCATAATGTACATAAACATTATTTCTTATCTACATAAGCTGCTCAGCATTTATTTGCTTTGGTTATAAAAAATAATTTCTTACCAATTAAGATAAGAAAAGAAAAGAACTTTGACAAGTAAAGTTTCCAGTTAAGAAATTATCAGCACCTTTTATCGAGATTAATTTGATATAATAAAAAGAAGGAACTTCTTCCATTTAAAGTTTGCTGAAACAAAAGATTCATCGAGAGATGTAAGTACATTTGATTTTAGAGCTAAAATGCACAAGAAATGCTTTCTAAATTAAGTAATGCTTTAAATGAATGGAAATTGCTTTTTAAAGAACAAACTAATCTTTATAGTGCTACATGAGTTATAATAAATTTATTTCCATTATAAAGAAAAAGAAGTAATTAAGTTCTTTTACATTTAAACTAACATAAAAGAACGTTTTTTAAAAATAAATGGATATTTATAATAGTGGATAATATACAATGGTGCCACCCACCCTGTCTAGTGATCGATGTGCTTGACTGCGGATATGGTGGTCCTGGGTTCGAATCCCAGTTTGGGCATGCATCCACTTTCTCTTTCTTTCTCTCTCCTGTTTGTCCTTTCCTTGCATGAATGGTTACCTACCCTATAAATGGGTACCAATGGCATGTGTGTGTACTGAAGACTTCGGACTCTACTCCAAATTGCGGCTCAGTTGAAAAAGTGCAGCAGCGCATCTCATATTGCTAGCCTGGCTAGCACTCGACAAAATAATATACAACAGGTAGATGTAGGTTATATAAAAGTAGTAAAATAGTGTTTTTATATTAATGATTTTTCCCTCTTTAAATAAATTTAAAATCAATCTAAGCGATATTGTATATTTACAGAATAAAATGCTTAAAAAAATTATAAATTTCAAATTCACAGTAAAATTATAATACTACTATATATTTTAATACTACTTGTATATTAAATTTTGAGTGAAAATTACATTTTATTAAATGAAAATTTTGATATTAATATTAATTTAATTTGATTATTCATTTAATTAAATGATTTACAAGAGGGAGAGTATTACATGCATAATTATTATTTTTTCATAATTGGATAATAAGTTTGACCTCAATCGTTACTTTTATCCCACCAGAGGGAACTCTGGGAATCCAATCATTTAAGATGAATTCAAAATTATTTCAAGTACCTGCACCCTAGTAAGGAGTCAAAAATTACTTTATAATTAATTTGAATTAAATTATTTTTTTGGAAATATTTTCATAAACTATGATTTTAATGCATTTAAACATTAATTTCCAATAAATTTAATCACATGATCCTGATAAATTTCTAAAATATCTTCAGTGATTTACGTGAAAGTATATTCTAAATTGTAGACTTAAAAATATTATATAGAAATTTTAAAGAATACCTAGAAGAAACTTTTATATTTCAAAGAGTCGCTTTAAAAATCATATTTATTTTAAAATTAGAGAGAAAAATTAAGAAATAAAATAAAAATGTAATTAGGTGATGAAAAAGAACATTTACTAATCATACTTTATTTCAGTTTTCACTTATTCTTTTTTTTTTCTTGTATCTTCAATAAATTTTATGTTAACCAATAATTATACTTAAATGTAACTTTTAAATAAAACACACTAGTAGAGTTTCGCATATTTTATCCTTTAAATAAAAATTCTTCAAAAAATTTTAAAGCATAAATTTATGAAGAATTTTTATGTTTTTCCAATACATAAATAACGATAGCTACACAAAAATCCATTTGGTAGTGAGATAGTATTTGTCACCACATGGAACAATACGGAATTGATTTCCTTAACGGCTTGAGAGAAATGAGCTTGAAGAAGAATAAATATCGATCCATTGGCCTATACTTGCATGTACTCTCAAGACATTCAGACAGAATCAAAGCAACTGTCTCAGCAAATAGTTTGGATATTTGTGACTAATTTACTTTTATTCATTTGTGATGAAGTATGTGATTAACTTCCTCAATATGATTGGACTTACTTTTCTTATAACTACACTCTTTCTCATTGATATATTACTGAAAATTTAATAATTTATTGCAAAAGTATTA
>JAPDSC010019838.1:335998-354262 GCA_026290005.1 Latrodectus geometricus | reverse complement strand
TATATATATGAATGAAGTATTTCTTTAGTTTAAAGTTCATGAAGCAAAAATTCACATTTTTGTTTGCTAAATTTTGGCAGCGTTTGATTTCATGTGCATTAAGTTCTGATAAAATGACAAGCTGGATGTAATTCAAGAAACCATCGTGTGCGACCAATAAAAGAAAATGCAAAAAGCTTGAGAGATTTTTTGTTAGCTAGTTTTCCGTAAAAGTCTGAGATATTTTTTCATATGAATAAAAAACAAATTGCTTTAAAATGGCCAGTAATTCTTGCCATTTTAAAGGAATTTGTTAACAAAGAAATCAACAAGTAATTCTTATTGATTTCTTTATCAACAAGTAATTTTATCAACCAGTAATTCTTGTTGATTTCCTTTAAATAATAACAATAATTTTCATTATTTTTTAAGAATGATAAAAGAATTATAATAGTTGATTAATTTGTAAATGGACGATAATTTTTGCATATTAGGTTTAATTTATATGGGTGGAAAATTTGTGCATGGAAGTGGTTTTCAAACTATTCTCCACTTTCACATCTGAAGAAACAATCGAACCTACAAACTGTTGAACTGCTGGCCATAGTGCCAACTTTTGAACTACATGGTATCTCTGAGTACTACAAAGAGAAAGTGAGAGATTTTATGGGGAAGAATATAAAGTTGTAATTAAAGGAAATTTTTTATTTCTTGCATGTGAAAATTACGTATAAGTGAAAAAAAGAATGGCGAACATGTAACTTTCAGGATCTTATATAGCAGAATATTAAAAAAGATTTGAAAATAAAGTTTTTACATATTAATACGAAAAAAAGTAAAGTGTGAAACACATATTAAATTGTATATTCTCTTATTTAACTTCGGATTTAAATCTTTATTTCATGTTCTATACTAGAAACATAAAATATATTATTTATTTTAGTATAAAATATACTCAATACTAATAATATAAATATTTTAAAAATTTATTATTTCTTCTTAGTAATACGCAAACTTACGTATAACCGAATAAGTTATATCATATGTCTTAAAGCAAGACTAGTACATATAACCCAGTGCTCTTCGACCTTAAGTTTGATAGAAATTGGGCAGATCATTCTGTGGGATTGTAAAGAATCCTACACAATCAACTTTAAAGTACTTTTAAAGAGAGAAGAAGAAAACGTAGAAATCCTTTCCATTTATTCCTGGATACGAAGTTGACTAGGTGCTTCATCTTTCCTTTAGACAGGAGTACTTCATGATAAACACTTCGATTGTAGCTTTCACTATTTAGAAAGTCATTTTATAGAAGTGGACAATATTTTCAAAGAAAGATAATCGAGTTTCGTTCCACGTAGGAGTAAGAAATCACTTTTATGGTGTTAAGGACCATTTATATCTTGCCTCTTTGATGTACAAAGTAAAGTTTTCGTAGCGAATAAAGAAAGCGTAAAAATTGACACTTACATGTTATAAGACTAAGTTTTTATTTTTAGAAGGAATAATAAACACAAAATAAATAGAATTTTAACTATTTTCTGTTTCTTAAATAAGACAATCTATTATCATGGTTCTATTAATTGATTAATTCTTACAGAAAAAGTGTTTTCCTAAATATTCTATGAGTGAAGAAAATGTTAAAAAGAAAAAAAAAGCTAAACTTACTTTTAAAAAAATTTATTTTTTACTTAGAAAGAATAACATTCATAAAATTTAAATGGTAATACATTGAAAACATCTTTGTAATTTAGAGTTACGCATAATCGCTTAAATTACATAAATGAATATTTGTTTTATGTTCTACGTATTTTGAATTCATTTATTTTCTTCTTAACTTGATAAAATTTTGAAGTTAACTAATTTAAGCAATAATATATCTGAATTAGATTAACAAGTAAATGATTAACCTATATTTCCTGTTTTTTAACTCATAAATGTACTAAAACATAGGGAATTTTTATCTCGTTAGATTTTAGCACTGAGGAAAATTTCTTTAAAAAATTATTTAAATTTCAAGTGTTGTACAAAAGTTTTTGTCAAGCACATAAACTTAATTTGAACCTACTTAAAATTGATAACAAGTTAACTATCATTAAATATTATAAAAATAATGATGAACTCACACATATCTTATACCTTGGCTATTAAACTAAAATATCTTATGATCTTGCTTTAGGATAAATCATTTCGATTTCAAAAATTACCGTAAATAGGGAATTAAATTTGTATTCTCTCAATGAATTTAAAAACGTAAATCATCTAAGATTCCATAAAACTTGAACAAATTCATAAAATTATTCATTTACCCTCTATTATATTGGTTAATGTAATATTAATTTACTGTAATAATAATGTAATCTTTACGCGTTTTCCTTATGATTTAATGAAATCTAACAAAAAACATGTTACAGAACTAGTGGGTTTTTTTCCAGTTATTTACGGATTTAGGTTATGTATAATATAAAGAAGAAAAAACTTAGTTATACAATAAATTCATTTAAATTTGCTGTCATAGCCAAAAATCAATATTTAATGACAGAGTTATTTACAATTCGCTTTGTTTGTTTAAAATATTAGTATTTGTTTGAACTGTATTTGAATCAAAATTCAAACGAGGATTATATTAGTGAAGATTAAAGCCATACTCAAATTACGTTTTCATTTTTGTCAGAAAAGTAATAAATCTGAAGCTGTAAAAATATCTAAACATTTTTGGTACTATATACGATATCTAATTTCATATTACAAATTTTTAAAATTTATACATTTTTTAATTGCATTGATAAATTATTTTAGTTTAAAGTTTTTTTAGCTGTTTTAAGATTGAAAAACATCAAATAAAATAAAATAAAACTAATTAATATATTATGGGATAATTGTGAGTTTTGTGAAAAAATAAAAGAACCAAGAGAGAGAAAAAGAATTTTGTTATAAATGTATTATTAACAAAACTTTCTATTACTTTTGAACTTCATATTAATACATATTTGTGAATAGAACTGATAGAAATTTTGTGCATTTCGTAAACTTGTATTTTTATAAAGTAAACTTGTCAAAGAGTTACAATATGAAATTTGAAGGTTTCAGAAATTGAAATACTGTTATATGTTAACTTTTATAATTAACATTTGAGATAAATACAAACATTTTGTGAACATCAAATAAAAATAGAACATACTGACAGAATATAGTTTTCTTCAAAATGAAAAGATATGTTCTTTTAAATTTGTTTACTCTCTATCTCTCTCAAGATAAATTTATATGCACTTATGAATGCCATTATTTGAAATGTAATGTAATTGTTTTAATGTGAAATAAGTTAAGTTTTTTTTACTTAAAAAGAGAATTTAGTATGAAATAAATATATACTTTAGAAATACAAAAACATTTTTCATTTTTGAAAGAAATTTAAAATAAAATGTCTTTAATGCCATTTTTTATTCAGACATTTGCAAAAGAAAATGTGACTTTCATAATGGAAAAAAATGTTTTTCAATACTTTTCTCGATAATTTATGTTGATAATGACACTAGAATATTGGATTTCATTGAACATATTGCTGTCTGTAAGCTGAGAAATTTACTTATTATCTGTCTTCAACACTCCAAGAAAATAAATTTTCTTTGTTATGTCCTTACATTAGAGAGCCTAATAGATATTATTTCTTATTTTTTTCATGAATATTGATTTCAATAAAAAGCAAATTGTTTCTGCACTTATACTTGCAGGGATTGTTTTTTAAAAGAAAATGCTTTTAAATATAACCAGCCACATTTTTAAAAAATTATTTACCTGTTATAACCTGTTACTGCCACCAAAACAGAAAACATTTTAATTTAGAAAATCTCTTTAACAAGGTTTCTTGTTTTCATCTAAATTCAATGCTAATTTGCTCAGTAAATAAAATTTTAAATAATTCAAAATTTAGATTAAAAAATTATTTAAAAAATAATATTTTGAAGTTACCTATGTATTCATTTTCTTTTCTCATAATAGTTACTTTCTTTTTTAAATGGAAATATGATTACTTATTTTAAAAACTTCATTAATTGGATCATTTACCTTCTAAGCTTTATGAGAGTATTGTACTGAATCTAAGAATAATATATTATTACTTGTAAATAGACTGAAATACTACATGTAAAAGATAATCAATAAGACAGAGCCATGCAAAAAAAAAAAAAAAAAAAAAGGTCGTCAAAAGTTTTATTGAACAAGAAATGTCATCAATCATATTATTGTGAATCTTTTTTTAAATAAAAAGTTTAACTTTCGGTATTCCATGTTTTTAATTATACAGTTACAGGAAATTGGTTAAGAATAGAAAAAAATATGTAACTGTGAAAAGTACTGAAAAATTTGAAATTGAGCCGTGTTTTAAGTACTAAAAGAGATAAATGATGAAAGTAAAATAAAGGAGAAAATCAAAAGTATATTAATTTAAAATTAAAAATAAAACAAAGGAAATGAATATAAAAAGTGCTCCCTGAAATATCATTTTTCAGCAAAAAATGAAATATCATTTTTTATGCATCTATGTTATATTACGATATAGATTTCTTTTCTAACATTAAAGTGAAAAATGACTGTAGAGAGTGAAAATGCTCAGGAAAATCTTAAATTTATTTGCTAGATATTTTTACAATAAATTCGCTAATACAATTGTTAATTCTATAGTAAAAGGGAATTAATGCAGAAATGAATTACAATGGTCAATATTTGTTCAACAAAAGGAAAATTAAACTCAAGTTTATAATTCTGTAAATACTTGTGATAAAAGTTTATTTTATAAATGCAATAAAATAAATCGAAAAAAAGTTAAAAATAATTTTCGAATTTTAAATTTTAACAAGTTTCTTTAATTTTACAGTCTATTGTGTGTTTTTACTTGTTTTAAATTTTTCATAATTTTATACTGATATATTTAATTTAAGTTTTATTTATATTTCATTTTATCAAGGAAACGCTCATGAAATATTAGATTTGAAATGTGAAAAATACAATGTTATATATAATACGAGTAATTAATTATTATTAGACACTTTCTGATGAAAAAAAAGATTTATAGCTTATATTATAATCATTCCATGCAATCACTCTAAAAGGTGAAACAAAATGCAATTCCAGTTAAAATATGTAAGTTAATGTGGTATTTCTCATAAAGATTAGATATCAAAAGATACTTGTTACAGATGGTAGAGTGATATCAAGAGGACTATTTTTACTTTAATCTGTCTATTAAAAATATCTTTTATTCTCCAAATGTGAGATTAATTCTATGGATTAATTAAATTGAGAAATGTTAAGACCTAAGCAATGAAGCTTTACTGGAATATACCAAGCTGTTGTTATGGTAAAAATAAATTAAAATTATTCCTAACATAAAAAGTAAGTTGATACAGTGGAGAGTTCTATCTAACTTTGGAGTCTAGGGAATCGCGATTTCGAGATTTCATTTTATTACCATGTTTTGTAACATCATTCATAGATTATACTGGAAATAAAATCCGTTTCAAAAACAATTACTTTCTTTTGAAATTAGGCGATCATTTCTTTATTTTAATTTTTAGGTTAAAATCTATTAGAGTGCTTTTACTATTTATTTAATATTTTTTTAAATAAATTTTGCTATTTTAGATAATAATTTATATTTATTTTAGAAATATAAAATAATTATTGTGATTAACAAAAAGTTTTAAGTATATTAATAAAACAATGAAAACCATATAAAAATCGATAAATGGTAATCACACAAGTAAAAGTGTTCCTAGATTTAAGTTCATTTTGAGTAAATTTAAATGTGAATTGTATGAAGTTATAATTTGATTGTTACTCATGATGTTTTTGAGCATACTAGGTAAAAACCTACTGTTTTAAGTGGATTGTGAACAACTTTAAACTTAACATGCCCGTGGTGATATTCAGATACACGAACTGTTGAATTGAAGGTCAGAATGCTAACAACTCAAATGACAGAAATACACTCATTGAATTTAAGAAACAGTTAAGTTTCTGAATTTTAAATATATTTCTTCTTGTTATTTACCGAACCTTATATTTCTAAAAAATGTGAAAAATAAATAAAAAGGAATCTGAGTCTATTGTGCTATTGAATAGTGAATGTTCTTATATTTTGTACATGTCAACTGTAATGGATGTAGTATACATTTAGTTTAAGTTCAAATTTTATATACTTAAGTTTTTTAGTCTAAAAATATTTGAACTTCATTCCACATTTCCTATAATATTTTTCGAAAATGTGCATTATTTTCCAAAACGTGACAGAAAAAAAATTCTTAAAAATAAGAATAACTACCAAAATCTTTTTGTGGACTTTAGTGAAATATAGTTATTTGCAACCCATACTGTATCATAGCTCAATGTATTGAAAAGATTATTGATAAGCAAAAAATTTTGAATTGCAGGATTTTTTCACAATATTTTATTTTATTCAATAAGCATGCGTATTAGTTGTACCTTTTTATTATTTTATTATATTTATCTTTTTATTATTAGTATTAGTAATATTTATTTCATTACAAATAATTTGGTAAGACTAATACTGATTCATTGATTCTATTATACCCTATTAGCAGCTCTACTGAAGACACAATCGAGATGGCAGTCGAATGGTTAGCCCTCTGGTATTCCGTTCAGTAGGTCAAGGGTTCTAGTCTCACCTTAGGAATTGATATTCGTAGTGGTTCGAAATCTACTTTAAGTTGTAATTCCCGGTCTAATTGGCCATTGTGCGCCAAAGTTGACTGTTGAACAGCATATCTACTTTTGAAGACATTTTTTGGTGATTTTATTCCTTGCAAAATTAATAAGAAGTAAAAATATTTAAGACAAGTTAGAGTAGAATGATATTTTTTATTACAAATAGTATTATTTACCAATGAATTTCTGGTGAATAAATGCATTGCTATGATTTGAGTTCTGGTTGCTAATTTGAGAACTGAAATATATTTTATTAGTAAGCTTTTTTAACCCAGGAAAGATAATTTACATACTTTTGATTACTCTAAATTATTGAGTTTTTGAAATAGTAGATGAAATAATAACATATAATGCTTATCTAAAATGTTGTACTATTTTCTAAGGTAATCACAATAAAACGAAATTTAATTAAGGTATAATAATCGTTGTGCTGGATTAATGCATTGATGTCTTTTACTAATTTGCTACCATACCATATACACTGCTGACCACCGTAAATGCGACACTTTGAAAGGAAGTATGCAATTAACATGAAATTTACAAAATGCATTCGAGGAGGTGCCGACGCATACCTCTCCCACCTGTGGTGCCACTTCAAACTATTTTAGGCTTGGAGATTTCGACGATTTCAAGTTCAGCAATTGTGTTTTACTTGCGGTTAAAAAAAACGATCAATTATATCTCGTAGAAAACAGTGATCATTTTTTGATTAAGTATCCCAGTTCGACTGAGGAACCGACCGAGATTATGGATTATTTTTCAGAGAAATTAGTCGTCATGTTGGATGAAACCAAACAACTGTATTGCGGATATGTAATCGTTGGATGAGGGAGGAAACGATGGAATGACGTTTTCAATCGCATCCACCTTAGTGCACTACTTGACGTGATGACAGGCAAATTATGCTCATAGCAGTGACAGATCGCTGAGCAACATCACGAACCATAGCACAGAGCATTGAGTCTGTAACACATCATGCTGCGTCTGCGCGAACCATTCGACGCCGTTTACATCAGAGTGGTCTGTCCGCGAGACATTCATTGTTTCGTCTACCATTGACGCAGAACCACAGACGTCTTCACCACCATTGCAGTTGCGATGAAAGAAGGATGCGTAGAATGGAATGAAATTGTCTTTCTGATGAGTCACGCTTCTGTCTGCAAAACTACGATGGTAGTATTCAAGCCTGGAGACATCGTGGAGAGATGATGCTGAACAGCTGCATTATGCACCGCCATACTAGTTGTGTATCGAGTATTATGATATGGAGTGGTATTGGATATCACTCTCGTACTAAAATAATACGCATTGCCGTTACTTTAAACATTACATCTTCGAGGTGTTGGAGTCAATTGTCTTTCCTTACATTCAAGGATTGCTCACAGCCATATTTCAACAGGATAATGCGCTACAACAAGTGGCACACATTATACAAGGGTTCTTCGTCAATCACCAGATTAAACTGCTTCCCTGGCCGGCTCGCTTTCTGGATCTTTCATCGATAGAAAACATATGTCCATGTTTGCTCAAATTATAAAGTTGTTGTAAGCAATGTTGACCCAAATTATATCCCCAGCTGCCACACCAGATCAACTTTGGCAACGTGTGGAAGTTACTTGGTCTGCTCTACCCCAAGAAAACATCCTAAGACACTTTCAATGCCTAGCAGTGATCTTTAACAATGGCGGCTACTCTGGCACAACTGAATTTGGCAGGAACCATACTTCACAGAAGTCCAGGAATTTAATCATTTGGTACTTGTTCAACATATTATCGACAAGATAAATTTTGTTGCGATATCTCTTGTCTTTCTTAGTGTTGCAATTTGGGTGGCCAGCAGTTCATTTTATGCTTGCCGTAGTGCTCTGAAATAATTGATATAAAAACGAGAGCTACCTACGATAAATATAAGGCATTAGATAAAATTTAAAATTATTTATGTAAAATACAAAAAATGGAAAGATGTTTTTTTTTCTTAGAATATCAGCATAAAATATATTTACTAGTTGATATTCGATACATATTAAAGTCTAAAACTAGAGAAACCATTAACAATATTTTACTTCTAATACAAAACATGATATTCAAAAACATTTTAAATTAATTAAGTAAACATTTTAATTAATTTTTCATAAGGTATCAAATTAATAAATAAATAAAGTATTACCATGAATAGAATTAATGTATACTGTAAAAAAACAAGCATTATAATATAATATAATGGAATCGGCTAAAGATTGGTTTTTTAAATATGATATTAGCAGGAATCATTTTTCAGTTAATATTTAAACTTAACAGCGCGAAACACAATTCTTAACTGCGAAAATGTCAGTCTTAAATTTGACAAATAAAAATACAGATTTAAGATACCATAAAACATGCTTGAAGAAAAAAATTTATTTGCTAAATTTACTTTCTTAAATTGTTTATTTACTTAAAAATAAGAATAAAATTTGGGGTTTGGGTAGTCTTATAATTTTAAAGCATTAGATATCTAATAAGAAAAAATTTAAATTTTTTATCGGTATTAATTAAATAAAAATTAGTTTTGTCAAATGATCTCAATATTGCATGTAAATTGTAAAATGTAGTTAAAATATAGGTTTCTTTTAATTTATTTAAGTGTTATGTCTTAGACATGGCAAATGACTTTTAATTTCTAATTATATTTTCTTAATTTAAATAAGAGCTGCTCATTGTTAAAACTTTCTTAAAAAATTTGATGGAAGCATATTTAAATAAAGACAGGGTATAGTTGTAACTATCAATGCTGTAAAAAATTACGTGCTTTTTTTCCTGTATTTCATCTAATTTAATTTTGTTCATTAAATTATGTAGAAGCCATATAGTAAAAAAAAATATTTGAAATTTTATGAAAATAGTTTATTTTTATAAGCCATGTGAGCTATTTTTGATAAAAATAATGCTCTATTAATATAATGTTATTGGCAAAGAGTAATTGTATATAAGCTTTCACTTTAAAATACATAAAATAATAGTGATTTGAAATGATTGTACCATTTGAAATGTCAATGGATACGTTTTAGTATACAAATAGTAGTGAATCTGTTTACATTATCTTAAATATAAATAGAATTTACAATCAGTACCGAGTTTCTAAATACAGCCAAGTAATATGAATCAGCGCTCTGAAATCATGATGAATGTTTAAGGAAATCAAATAGAAAATTAATTCTACATTTATTTATATATTAATTAAAAATAGAATTTGCAGTTTGAAATAGAAATTATTTTTGATTTCTAATATTATTTACTCACATTCGTAAATTTATATATAATTAAAATTTTATCAATGTAATTGATTTGATAAAAGCACCCTTAAAAAACCACAAATTAAGAGGAAAGTTATTGTTTTTATATAGAAATTAAGTAAGTATAAAATTCATGCACAGAGAATGAAATGATTTAAATTTTAAATCCATGGAAAAAGTAATGCTTAAATATTTACATTTGTTAAAATACTATGCACTTAAAGCTACAAATCATTTTGATCATATTAAATTATTGAGTTTTTAAATCAATAATTGATAAGATCTTCTCTGTAGACGACGCTTACTTGTACATCACTGTAAAGATCGATAGAGATTTTTTATCTCCTCATTGCATGCATTTTGTGAAACATTTATTAATGATATCTACACATATGTCACATTTTAGATTATCTGAATTCAGAAGTATATTTTGTCTCATAAGCATTTGACTGTGATGGATTATTTTTTGTGAAAAATTACTTATGAGGAATAATACTAACGTATTGGAAATTATTTAAGATATATATGTTTGGCATTTTTTTTGGAAAATGAGCTAAAGAAAAATATCAAGAAGAACAATGCGTCTTTCTTCAAAATGTAATAATAAATCATTGAACGGTTAAATTAAAAAAAGAGTGTCTAAAACTGACCAGTTATTGAGGTAATTTTAATCACTTTTCTAGATAGTACAACACACCATACCATCAGGGTCTATATGCCTTTGCAAATCAAATACTGATTGAGATATTTGGCTTATTTGAATATCTGCTAAAGAATTAAATGGTTTCATCTCAGAACAGGCATGAAAGGTTGCTCCCACCTAAAAGAGTCGAGTACACGAAGACTCTTACATAATTTCGTCGGCTTTGTAGTTTAAAAGACATTTTTCTTAAATGACTGTTAATTAGACCTCATAACAAGCAAGCAAAGTACTGCAACAAATAGCATTAAAGAGTTTCAACCCGTTGAATACATGAAATTATACATGAAATACATAATATAAGCGGAATTCGGAACTGTTGCACAATCAATTTACCGTAAGACTATCGATAAAAAATTGGTCAATTTCATGACAAAAAGATTGAGTAACACTAAAAAATAATTAAAATACATAAAATCCTTTAATTAGTAAAAATATAAAATGAGTAATAACCATGAAAAAAGTTTTAATACCACACGCTTCAAATTAAAAAAATAATCAGTGTAATGAGATTGGAAATAGTCGTTACACAAGTTTGACTCTCTTAAAAATAAATTAAGCTAGGAAATTTGTGAAAAATTATTACTTAATATTCTCAAATCTTTCGCATAGTTCGAATAATTTTTTTAATAAAATGTTCCATATCTGTTCACATCAGCTTAATTACAGTAATTTTTCGTAACTTCCATTCTTAAAACCAATGATAATACTTTTTATTATGAGTAGAATCATATTCTGAATACAGTTTGATATGTTTCTGACATAAATTTAACATAATATAAAAGAAGGAATCTCTAGGAATTCAAATTAAATTGGGAAACATAGCTCTCTTGTAAAAAGAGTGCAAATCTTCTCATGACTAATGAAGAATTTTATCCTTATTTATGGTGCACTAGACACCATTCATTTTTATATAAATATTATACCTTATTTGCTTAAGATACTCAATTAAATTCAATTAATTATAATTCCCAAATATATTACGTAGGTTATTGCTTATACAACATCAATTTCAAATTGCTATTAGTTAATTTTGCGATGATACTCCCACTCTTTAAAAATTTTCGTTGTTGAAAAAACAAATTATTCCTAAAAAAGCAACATATTTATAAAGTTAATATAACATAAGCATGAAATAATTTAGTTGCTAATTTGAATTTAGTCTACTTAATATTGAGAACATTCTACATGTTCCAAAATTTGTGCACAATTATTTCATAAGTTTCTGAAATTTCGTACAATTTATCACAATATATTGAGATAAGCTTTTGCTTAAAGATTTTTAACAAAGGAAAGAGATGAAGAAAGAGACAGAGAAAAAATAAACATAATATCTGAAAAAATTAAATAAGACTAAAAACAAAAAAAAAATTAATGTAAATGTTTTAACATGTGAAGTATGTTTTAATAACAATACAATACAATTTTTACATAAAAGTAAACATGTCAATTGGATTCGAAGCTAGAATGAAAAAAATTAACTATAATTTATGTCATAAGTAGTTTTATAAACAGTGTATATAATGCAGCAACACATGAAAAACAATATCTAAATTTTTAGACTTAAATACATTTTAATCATATGTTGTTAATGAAATGACATTTGGATTCCATTTTAATTAATTAATTGATTTAAAATTATTACCCTCCCAGCATTAATCATTATGTTTACTAGGTTATTTAATTATATTTTGAAAAACTTTATAAATGTATCACAATTCATAGTAATTGAAAATTACTATACATGCTATGTTTAATTCGAGAAATGATTAAATTATTGCCATTATAATTCATATTGCATCTTCTGATTAAATAACCAAATAAACAAACAAATCTGAATAAGTTAATAGAAAAAGTAAAATTTTGATAAATCAACAATAACATTTAAAATTAAATTATTAGAAACTGAAGCTTTTTAAGTTATTGCAAACTAAATTCTTTGAAGAAAAACAAGATTAATTAATAGGAATGAAAATAAATTTCTAAAATATATGTTCTGTATCTCTCGTTGAACATATAGGAATAATAACTATCACATTTTTAATGTTACATTTTAAATACCATTAGAGAGATTTGGATTCTAATAAAAAACAGATTTTTTATTCTTCATAACTATAAAGTTCTTGATTAAAACTAATTTCAAATATAAATGCTGTTACTTTGTTTGAACATTTTTTTAATTGAATGTGAGCATGCGCGTGACTATAATGATTTTTAAATAACACATGTATAACTCATATGTGTTAAAAATCTATCTATCTAACTATCTACAAATTAATTTCTCTGTCTACATTGAACTTCACTCCTAAGGAAATAAAAAAATTTAGATACATAGAACATAACTTGCTTAAATCCCTGATAATATTTTATTCGGTAAGATTAGAGAGAAAAACATTCTTTATTAGTATTATTTCATAAAAGATAATATTGATTGATTCTACCAAATTCCCATTCTACTCTCTCTGCATGATAAATTTTTATTAACATTTTCCTTTTCATCTGACGTATGTACATAATTTTTGATTCTTTGTTTAATTTGGAATCATAGAAGAATCTTGCGAAAGAAGCATAATTGTTTACTTAAAAATGTTTCATCTGCGTTTCAAACTTTAAAATATATTTTGCTTGTTTGTTATCATAATGGTATGCAGTGTGTCAACAATACCAAAGGAATTCGTTTTTAATTTTATTGTATAAGATTATGCTGTATTTATGTTTTAGAAGTATTATAAAAATTGCATACACAGAATATTTCAGTACTTTCTAATCAAAAAAAATTAATCTAAAAAAGAAATTTCTTAGAATATTCATGGATTTATCGTTGATATCTTATCCCATTGCTTCAGTACGCAGATTAATCTGAAATATCATATTTCATTTTACATGATTAAAATTTGAAAAGAGTCATTTTTATTCTCTAATTTAAAAGGAAAGGCACAATGCAAATTTATTAACATGAAAGAAAAATCAAATAATAAGATGGCAATAAAATGCATAGTATGCGAAATATAATATTATTCCAAGTATACGAACCACTTTTCCAATAGTTAAAATTGAGCTTGACTGTTAAAAACTTGATGGTAAATAAAATTTTAAACCATTTTACATTAGAAAGTTAAAAAGAATTTGAAATTTATCAAGTATTTTGTAACACACATACACACATATTCATTTCAAGTTTTTTATTATAAATAATATCTTCTCACTTATGACCTCTAAATGCTAGTCTATTAGATCAAAGTTCTTAATTTTCATTTCAAAATTTCTGATTCAGCTGTTGAATTGAGTAGTTTGATGAATTTGTTTAGGTTTTGTAACACATAATTCAAACGAATGATATAAATGAAATTTTAAAATTTCATAGAATGGATGAAAATGACTGAATAAAATTTTACATACATATGTTTGCATAAATTCTTGGTTAAATAAAAGTGTGTAATAGGCAGTTAATTAGACTCTTTTGAAATTTAATGTATAAAATTAATGCAATAGGTACTAAAAAAGAAAAGCATTTCAGAAGAAAGAAGCATGAAGAAATATAATTTAAACTATAACAATACACATGTGAATACTCTTGCTGGGAATAGAAATAATAACATTTCTCATCACAACCACATTCTCAAATTAAGTAGTTTGAATGTTTTTAATTTGAATGGATGCAAGTTTATTTTAAGGAACAATAATTAAGGCTAATTAAAATATTTTCTGATGATTATTCACATAATTAATATCATATTATATTTTCATTAAAATATTTAATGATCATGTGTTATTTGTAAAACGTGTGTTTTTCAATTATTATACACAATACGCATACATTTTAACTTACTAAAAAACTATAACTTTAACTATTGAAATTTTAAAAAGCGTAAAATAAAAACTTTTAGAATTAAATACTTACGACATTTCTTAGAAATTAATTAAATCGCTATTAAAATTTGAAATTGTTCATGCAAGCTGACATGATCAAAAATAAACCCATATCGAATGAAAGAGACCATTGGATGCTGAAATATACTTTACTCTAAAGTAAATACGATTACCTAAATAAGCATATTATATCATTAATACCTCTGCAGCCATCAGAGTGGCAATTTTAAAAGATATGAATAATACGAAAATCACGCACAAGACTTCCAAGCTCACTGTTTCAGAGCCATGTCCTTTGAAGAGAAGTATCCCTGTTTGGACTCTAGTAATTGCTGAATAGTGTTAAAGTATATGAAGTTTTGCGCTTTTCAGCAAATACACTTTTGTACATCTGTTAGGATTGGAATTAAAAGAATATTGTTTAGAGTTTCAATCCTTATAACGCGTGAATAAGGCTTATTGTTTATGAAAAATCCTTCTGAAATACAATCCTCTCAGTGGATATTAAATAAAGCCTTACGACTTTCAGCTGTTAACCTTTTTATTATACATTGTCAAACCAAAGTTTCGTCCGTATTAAATATACTTTCTATAAAAGAATGATTTCCAGAAATAGTTTACTATAGATGTCAGACTACAAAAGGAGAGTTATAAAAGTTTATTAACAGTCACTTCCTATTAAGGCATCCACCAAGCGACGAAGATTAGAATACAAATTTTTGATGTTATTTTTATCCAAAATTTGTAAAACGTCAAATAAAGTGTTGTACTTTAAACCTCCTTATATTGATCCATTCAATGCAGACTTTTGGTGCAAAAGTTTATCATTTCAATTATTCTCCATGATATAATATGTGGAATAAATATGTTTAAGAGATAAATGCCCATTGTTACTTAATTCTAAGAAATGACCACTTATACAGAAGTTTCTTAATTTGTTTTGGTTCTTAAAGTTTTCTGGGGAACTGAAAAGGGGAAGCAACTATTAATCAGGATATTAAACATTGAATGTCTATATTATGATATAAGCGTTATTCCCAGTGTTTTTACTAGAAGATAATTATTCATTTACTACTTATAAGTCTGTAATGTCTTAGTTTGTAAAACATTGAGGATGAAATGTGAGTTGAGCTTTTGTTATTCTTTAAATTCAATATTGCTAAGTCAATTTAATTGGTTTTAAAATATAATCAAGAGCTATTATTGATGCCATGGCTATAACGGTTTAGTTCTTTAAGAATCATATTAAAATCTTGAAAATTATCGTGCTAAGGACTTGTATAATTCAAATCTTATACGAATTTATACCACAATACATGTAAATGCAGAATTACTTCAGATATATATGATCGTAGTGGTTTGAAATCTGTATTCCTAAATTAAATTAGTTTCAAAGCGCATAAACAATTGCAATGTGATAAATAAAATTAAACCATGGCAATTCTGAATCGCACATTTTTAGTAAAGGTTTTTTTGTGATCAAATATATTTCTAAGAGTGTGATTGTAATCAGCAGCCGAAATATTTCTTTTATATAGAGCCATTATGATTTTTATAAAAAGTCAACAAATAAATAGCTGCCATACTATCTATTTAAAGCTCTTAACATTCAACAAAAGAATTATTTGTAAGCATGAAATTTTAATAACATTAAACATTGTAAAAGTAGAACTATCTTCAACTTTATTCTATATCAGAATACCCTCTTGGAATTCCATTTTCTTAACTTTCACCAATCTCTTGTGAATTGTTCAAAACCTCTTGAAAATTCTCCTGGTGTCTGTTCATTTATATTGTTGATCTAATACAGTAGATATTTATTCAAATACAAATCTGTCATTTTTTACTTCATTTAAAATGTTTACTTGTTTACAGCTGTTATTTTAATAATAATTATTAAGACTTCCAACAAATTTGCAAAGTGTTTCCCGCCAAAATGGCATCTGAACTGTAAAAAAAATAATGATTTCACAATATTTTTCTTTTCCAAAAACCATCGTATCTAATTTATAATGCTACTGATTTGTGATTACAATTAGGAACTAATTGTAAGTTTTTTTTTTCAAAAAAGTAAACAAAAATAATAAAATGTATTATTTGCTTAAAAAAGATAATTATAATATAATTTTTGTTTAATAATATAAGTTAAAAATTTTCAAAAATAAAAGTTACAAAAATAAAATTTACAAAAATACATTTAAGTTGATATTTTGAGTATAGTTTACCTCTCATCTTTCAATTAAACATCAAAATAACGATTACGTTTTGTAGTGGATATTCTGTTAATTTTTTTATCTACTTCAGCAATTAATAAATTAAAAATATAATCAAATTAATAAAAAATTACCATTGTAGAAGGATTAATTGAGCCAAAACTTCTGATGTACATTTCGCAAGATACTTCTGTTGGCTTTCCTGGAAATCAAAACACACATTTAGTATTTCTCTTATTAAAATGTGCTCACATATAAAACAATAATAATAATATTTTGGTAAATATTATATTTTGTAAAATACTTATATTTTAAAATATATTTTGTTTTAATGATAAAGTTATTCATTTGATTTCAATCAACAGCTACTTATCAAGCATTTTATAAATAGCATATATAAGCAAATATATATAGCGTTTTACTTTTATAAAAAAATCCTTTCTTGAAATGTTTTTGTTAAAAAGCTACTTTATCAAGTTTAAATTTTTTTTGTCAACAAAAATGGAATCTCAAAGTATAAAGGAACTTTTTAAAATTCAAAGACTTTTTAAACAATGCTCTTATCTCTTTATAAAATTTTTTAATTATTAGTTAATGCCGTCTCAGATTAGACAAAAAGATTTCCTTTAAAAATATATCACTTATCTAATTTACATTTTTCTACATTCCTTCCGTAAAAATCTTTATGCATTTTATTAATTATACTTATTTTTATTTATAATTTATTAGATTTCTATTAAACTTTATAAATTTGAACAATTTAATAGTATTTACAAATCTACAAAATATTTGTTTCAGGTAAATTTTAATACTACTCACAGGAAATTTGTTAGGAAGAAAACTTCTGCGGAGTTGCAAAATAAACAATATGCATGTAACTCAGGAAGTTCAAATTGGTTACCACATGAACTCATAACATTTTGTTAAATTATTTCCAATCAGCTGGGCTCTTTTGTTTAAATTTTAAACTCTTTTTACAATTTACTTTAACTTAGTTTAAAATGGTAGAGTTAAAAGTAAAACGAATATGAAAGGGATTCTGTAAAAATATACATAAGCATTATACTCAGAGAGAAATTAACTAGATATTTTTGTGTAAAACATTTCATTTATTTAAAAAAGATAATTTACAAGATGGAAACTTTCCTCGCACAGTTTTGCGTTTAAATCTATAATTGATTATTTGAAAATAAATATGCTTAACGTGAATTTTTTTGCAAAATCTATTTGAAAGCTTTTTAATCACAGAAACTTTAGAATTTGCTAATACAGATGCTCAATTAATTTTTTTAGTCACTTAATAAGGTCATAAAATTATCTTTATGACCAAAATTATACTTTGTGGGACTATATTGAAATAATTATTATAACTTTAAGCAAACAAAATACTGATTTATTATATAACAGAAAATTATTTTACCCGAATTTGCTTAATAAGGTATGCAATTAAATTATTCATGATTGTTTTTTGAAAAGTCTCAAAATTTATTGGTTGAAATTTTTATGT
>JAPDSC010019838.1:289230-327190 GCA_026290005.1 Latrodectus geometricus | reverse complement strand
TTAATTAATAATTATAATAGATAATTATTTCGTATTTCTAATTACAACCAATATGTAAAAAATGCTGCGAATTTTAAGAGATCCATTTTTGAAAATTATTTCATAGCAATTTAGTCAAATTTCAGTTTAGACAAAAATATTATAAATTTAACTTTAATAACAGTAATAAAGAATAATTATAGCAAAAGAAAAAACACAATTTTACGTGTTAAAAAATATTTATTGAGACTTCAAACTGTTTTAATATTATGTAGCTTACAAAGTTATTTAATATTTATATATTGACAAAAACCGGAACTATAAACAGAGATTTCTTCTGTAAATAATTAATAAAATTATTGTCGTCAGCAATAATGTATTCTAAGTTTTTGATGCATAATTTAAAATATATATGCAAAATAAGAATGTATTTAAATTCTACACAAATCATATTTAATAATTTATTTTAAATATTCTTCTGCCCTAAGGATAATCAACTAAAACATTTTGTTTTAAGTATAACAGGTAGGTAATTATTCACTTCCCTTATTATTATGATGTATTAAAGTTATTTATTTGAAATACTTCGTGCAACAAATTAAGAGAAATTTTTTTTAAAATTGACATTGATGGAATAATTCAAATAGAGGGGGGGGGGCTATTTACATGTTGTGAAGGTGATTTCTCATTTAAGCAGCTGTGTAAGTTTAAAGAGAGTCAAATGACTTAAAGAAGCACCTGTGCTCATTTAGTTAAATTTACAGGAAAAGCACATTTTACTGCACGAGTTTCAAAACTTCATTTTTCACTTCTAAAAGAAGTTAATGCACATCCAGAAAACATTTCTTCTTTAATTTGAAATGTATGCAAATAAAAACTATCTTTGAAATTTATGCAAGTAAGAATTATTAATGTACGAAGTTAAGCAGCTGTTATAGAGCAAACTTTCTTCCATTTTCCATAAAAGGTGTATACTTAAAGTCATAGAAGTTATAAATTGTTAACGATGTTAATAGAAGTTAAATATTTAATAGATCATTCGAAATTTAAAAGATAAGGAACTCACATTTTATGAGGTGTTATTTTTTCCTCCTTTTATAAGAATACATTATGAAAATGTTGAAAAAATGAAATTTCATAAAGTATTAACCACACTGCTTTTATCACACCTACGTATTACGAACAAATTAAATGTAAAAAGTAGGGTATTATTTATGAAAGTCTACTTTGATATAATCTTTTTTCTATCTTTATTATAAATTGTAACATGACGTTTTGCTTATTATGATGTTATTGATATTTATTATTTACAAAAATTTCCTGTATTTTAATCAATATCAAGACTTATTAACTAAACTATTTTCAACAAAATGAATTTATATATTTATAAATAGTAATTTACTGCTTATAATCTGGTCAAATTTAGAGAACTAGTCTAATTACATTCGAAATACTCAGGGAAAATACTATTTAGAAAAGTAAAATAAATTTAATCATAGACAAAAATTATATTCAATATAAATTTTCTTCTATAGTATAAATTTTCTTAGCAAAATTTAAGCTTTTGTCTATAATTTTAAATAGGTTTAATAATAAGTAATATTTTGCACTAAGGATAATTTTGACAAAGAAAATTAATTTCTTGAATATTAGTATTACAATGTTTTCATTACAATTGAATTCGAGATCATAACTACGTTCCTTTTATTTGATGAAAATTTTCCTGTCTAAAATTAAAAAATAAATAAAGATATTTTTGTTACGATCAATGAAAGAACGTATGAAAAACACTTTATTATTAAAACTGTTTACCTTAATATATGCGTTGAAATTTTAATTTCAATTTGATTTCTTACAAATTTTAAATAATTATAATTCTTTTGATAGCTGAGAATTAAAACATTACCCCTTTCATTGATATGCTATTTATTTTAGGAGAATTAATTCATTTAAAAGTAAATAAAATAACATTTAATAGTGAAAATATGAAAACTTGAATTTGTAATACATCAGAAAAGTGCGCTTCATTTACCGTATCTGCAATAATTCGATATTTCTATCAAAATAAATATCACTACAGTCTGTATTTATGGACAAAACTTTCTTCTTGGGTTTTGTAGATTAAAATATCTTTTACCTATATTATAAAATTATTATAAACTAATTAGAATTCGAAATTGGGGTTAGTATAATTACTTTTAATAAGAATTTGTATAACTACAACATATTTAAATTTCATTTAGATTGGCTTATATTTGGGAAAGTGATCCTTATTTTTGTGATTTTACCTTAATTCTTGGTAGGTGTAATATAAATGATTTCATGTTATATATATGATAATACTCTTAATATATGTGACTTCATATCATATTGATACAATTTCAATTAAATGTTATATGAGTTAAACAAGTGTATCAAAATATTATTAAATAAATAAGTTATTATAAGTTAATGATGAATGAGATAAAACATTTAATTTATTAAAAAAATGATTCACTGTAAAATAAAAATGAGGAAAATGACTAAAAAGTAATGCATTAAAATGATGTTAAAATATCTTTTCCTATGTTTATCTAGATGATATGTTATTAAATAAATGAACCATTAACGACATCTATTATTAAGAATTCATTAATCATGGACTTAATACATGTCAAGCAACTTTTAAGAAACACGACTACACGTTTTTTATGATGTTATTAATTTTTTTGTTTTAATGCAAAAAGCTTGCACTTATGCTGTTATAAATATTATAAATCATCATACCCTTTTTAAATTTAGAAATTCAATGACTTCTACCTGAGTTTTTCACAAGAATATTATGGTGATATAAAAATAAATGAAAAATTTAACTTAAAACTTTATTTACGTGTTCCGAATGTAAGTAATAATATAAATTATTCATAATATTTTCTCATCAATGTAGAATTTAAAAATTAGTAATGCATATTTTAATAAGTTACCTGTCTTTTTTTCCTATATCACCTTTAATAATCATTTTTACACTGTTTCATGTTTTTAAAGAGAGCAATTGAATAATTGATTGAAAATAAGATTTTTGGTGTATCCAAAACAAGATTATGTATACCTTAATTATAAATTTTACAATATAATTAAGATTGCATAATCTTATTTTGTTACAGAGCAAAATAATATACTGCTTAATAAAATTTACAAACTACTGTTAATCATACTCTGGAGTTTGGAAGCTCATTGCATTTAGTTATTTTAGAGTTTCTGATTTTTTATGAGGTTTTGATAAGTATTATGAAGAATTCAAGTTATGTTACGAAATAATAAAACAATATTATTAAAGTGCTTATATTATCTAATATTACATTAAAATGTCATCAGCAGCAGTTATATTAAATACATTTTAAATACAATATGTATAGAAAAAGCAGAAAATGACGAGCAAGAAATTCTTAATATGTAAGAAAATTTAAAACAATAATGAATTTCAGTTTTACAGCAATGAAAATGGTAAATATTGTTAAGTCACAATTTACAACAAAATATTTATTCCCAATAAATGCCTCTAAAATTGAATGAAATATTTTAGTAACATGAAAATCATAACAAAAATAATAACAAAAATTTAATGTTTATAGTAACTATTTTTTATGTTCTAGTGTCTAATTTTTAATAACATCAACCCTTTTTCTATTGTTACTATATTTTACGAACATATTCAAATTCAAGCCTTGACTGAAATCAATTCGTAATTTCTTTATATGTACTCTCTATAATTTTTGTGTTTTAAAAATTTTATGATAGTGAATATTTGCTAATATGTTTAATGTATGCTAACATACTTTATTATGACGTACTACAAGGTAAACTAGAAAGTTCTTGCCATTTTTAATGATCCCAAAAAACATGACCTACAGAAAGTGTAGCCCATTGTTATTCCTCGAAGTAATTATCATCGGCATCCAGAACCTTATACCAACGTGTCTCCATTTTGGTCATCTAGCTATAAAACTCGGAGGTTTGGACGCAAAGAAGTCCGCGATTGCCTGAGCAAGTCTGATTCATTGGAAAAGGATTTTCAACGAAGATGATTGTCCAGGGAATGAAATGGGTAGTTATCTAGTGATAGTGCTAAGTCAGGTGAGAGTAAGGAGAATGTCATAATGTCTCCCAACCAAGTCTCTGTATGGTTTTCCTCTCGACCCGCGTGACATGTGAACTCGCGTTATCGGCCAAGAACAATACACCTTTGCGTTTAATTGATGCTGGCACCTTCTGTTCCAAAGTCTATTGCACATGTTTCAACTGTTGCGAGTACGGGTTCGCAGTGATTGCTTGGCCCATTGCTAAAAGCTCTAGAACCACGTGACGACTAGTGCACCAGACACAAATCATAATCATATGTGGGTGCATAAATGGTCTTACTCTGTGCTGGACAGTTTTCCTGGGTTGATTATGTTTAAGTATCATTCGCTGCAGAATCCCTTAACACTTGACATATTTGGTAACTTGATGCAGCTGCTGATAAGCCCATTTTCAAGTCGTAAAGCAAACAAACTGAACATGGTCATTTCTCTTCTCCATTGTACGAGTTACGATTGATGAATGCGCGTGATGGACCTGCTTTTGTAACGACTGATATTCCTACATTCCAGAGACGGTTATCTCAATCACTTACTACTCTAATTTGCATACTTATTCTCACTTCCTTCAATGGCAACGCGAGAACGGCAAGAACTTAATTGTTTACCTTATATTTTTGAAATTTGCTTGTTTTGTAGTCATATTATATAATATGAAATATAATTAATAAAAAGAGCATTGTATTTTTTAAAAAATAAAAGTTTAATTAATTTAAAAATGATTTAGTTAATAGAAATTAATAAACAGAAATAATGCGTGAACAAAATTAAAAAAAAATTCTGCAAATACATTTTCCTTGCGCATAATGTTTTTGGAGATTTTTACTAGTAATGGATCAATGCTTATTCAAACACAATAAAGTTATTTTCTCCATAAAAACGATATTTAGATTTTATTTTCAAAATTGAATATTTTAATATGATTATGCACAGGAGCATCATTTTAATATCATAAAAGGAAACATTTTTGCACAAAAATGTTTTCAAAAAATTATTGTTTCCGCAACGACTTAAAATTTTATGAAATAAAATTGTCCATAAATATATTTTATCTTATTATAAAGAAGAAGAAAGTTTCTCTTTACTTACTCAAGATAATGCTATGCAATTTTATACCAAAAGGAGTTTGGTACTGTGATAGAAATGATAAAGGCAAGCCATATTTTCTCAATTTTGAAAATGTAATAGAGGATAAAATATCTTTTGACATGAATTCCAAATCTTCAAATTCATTTGAATATCATATGAATTGGAATGATAATCGTAACTTGGGATTGTATGGCACAGTTTCATATTGTAATAATACTTTAGTTAAATTATTATTAACATGAGATGCATTTTAGAGAATTATAGATGATATATATGTCCCACATTCAAATATTTAAACTTATCTGTAATTAGTGTTAATAAATGTATAGAGCATTTTGTCATAAATAATTATATCTGCTTCAAGTTTATACCCATAACGGAAAATTGCTTTGCCTGATTTAATAACTCAAATCTAAAATGCATTCAGCAAAATGAAATGTAATATTCTTGATATACTCGAATTTTTATCTGCTTTATACTCGCAATAGTAATTCAACTAAAGTTTCAACAGAATAAATGTGTATGAAAGGAAATATAAGCTTGTTTTGTATAAAATCATGGCTTTATAATTAGTTTTTAAAGATGAATCCTATGCAATATCACTATGTTTAAGGATCATTGTTCCTCTAACGGTTATTTACTTTCAAATATATTATCTTGTGCAACTTTTCACATTTGCAAAATCATATTTTATATAAACTACGAATTTAATATCAGTATGAGAAGTAAGTTCCTATTTAGTTACATTTAAATATTTCCGTTTCCATGTAATATATGAAAATAATTTAATGCATTCAACATATTATCCTGTGATATTTTCTAAGTAGATAGTCTCATTAGTATTCTCTTTGGTATACTGTTTCAAAAAAGTTTGCAATTCATATATAATAAATTTATGTTTATAACTATATAAGTAAATTTGCAGATTATTACACACCAATAACATATTTATTCTTAAGTTACTATATTTTATTCTACACATATATGAGTAATATATATTTTCCAAACACATAATTTCAGTGCTTAGAAAACTTTATTTAATATAAGTAGTATGCATGAATAAAAAGGAATTATTTTTCTTCTATTTGTAGAAATTTAAGTTCAATACACTCAAAGTTTCTTTACTTTCTTATAATTGAATGGTAATTATTGCTAAAAATAAAGAAAGCATCATATAAAAGAAAATATTTTTCACATATTAATTTTAAACATAATTTTCACCCTGTGGTTTAATGTCTTAACAATGGCTACGCAGAAGTTATTACTTAATTACAATACTGAAGGTTTTTATTAAATATAAATTATATTTAAGAATATTTTGCAATATGTTTAATGTAAAAACAACTTTAAAACACATGTATTAAATAATATTTATAGTGCAAAATATGTGCATTATTTTTAAGTTTTAAAATAGTTTTTTCTTAAATTTAAAAAATAATAAACTAATTTAGCACTATAATAGCTCATTAAATTTTTCATTATTGAAAAATTTAAGCAGCTTTGTAATAAAATATGATTTTAATGAGGCCTATATATTTATATATTATTTTAATGAGGCCATCTTATATTTCCTAAAACCAAATCCAATAGGTGTTAAAAGTTTATTACAAGAATATTGAATTCATTAATTAAATTATAGCGCTTTTATATGAAATAAGATTTGTAATTACAATCAAATAAATGATATAGTAGGAAAGCTAAATTGTGTGTGTTTATTTGTTTTGAAACAGCTTTGAAATATTAAATATACTTGCACTAAGTTCATCATTATTTTACTCTTTATAACTACAACAGTTTAAAGTGCACTGGTAATTTTAGTGAGCTTTATCGATTAATACTAAACTATAAGTGATAAAAAAGTCAACCTATTTCACCATACGAATCTCAAAAATTATATATTTAGAATTTTTTACTAACAAAAATTTAACAGAAATTATGGATAGCTAATTTAACAGTGCTTTCTCAAAATACTCAAAGTTCATAAGAATCGCCATATAAAATAATAATGTAAAGAATAAGCCAATTATTACAACATTATATTTCCAACAGGAATTCTTAATGATCATACAAATGATAGCAATTTTAGTTTGATTGGTTGTCACTCGATGGTAGCATTTTTGTATACTAGGCTTAAATAGATATGGACCTATAGTTTAAAGTGGATCCAAACTACTAGAAACCTCCAATCGCAAAACGGGAATCGAATCAACGAGTTGTAAAAATAAAAGCCAGAGTGCATATAATTTTATTTCCACGTCTGTGACATCCTATTTCACACAGCGACAATTTTAGTGTCGTTAAAAATTTAAGGAATGCATTAATCCTATTTACTTACAAAATTGAAACCATTAAAAATCGTTAATATTTTTTATATAAAGAAAAGTAAAAAAAAATCTTAAAAATACTATACTGAAAATAAAGTAAGCAACTAATTAGAAGACGTCGTTTTATATGTTCATAATATTTAAACAACAAAAAAAATATCAAAGGAAACGTAATATTACAACTAATGGATAGTTTAAATTGATTTAAAAATTTTTCATAAAAACAATCTAATTCTTTGAACAATTTATGGAAACATGGAATTATCAGTGTATGTTAATCAATAACACTTTTCATTGAATTCTAAAAAATTATAAACTAACAAACTTAACACTAGGTTCCTTATACCTCAAAAATTTGATTGTTTGATGGAGTTGTATTATTTAATAAATCTTCATCTTCCCATTAATATATAATTTTTGCATAAAACATCTTTGAGATTAATGACTTGAGATTTATGTAAATGGAAACGATTTTCATTCAAGACGATGGAAAACTATTCAACCCTTATTAAACATTCCAGTCTTATGATACCTTGCTGTCCTGCAACTGCCAAATATAAAAATGAATAATAACTAAGTTTAAAAAATGATTGATGATAGATTGAATGCATTTTATCAGGGCAAAAGGATTTGAAAAATTTTTCTGTTGTGTTTCAGCGTTTTGTTTTGCAATCTTGCGAATATGATTTTTGATAAATGATACAGTATTTGGAAGGATGAAAAAAGCAGATACAATTCAATTCTAATATGACGAATGACGTTTAACTATTATATAGGAATTGCTATTATAAAATAGTTAGATATAATCTAAGAATATTTCAGAATAAGAGTTTTCTGCTTATATGTGATACAAAAATACATTTTTATTCACAAATAATTGATTTTTATATAATTTTTTATATTTATTTTGAATAATAGATATTATGTTTCCCTTCTTTTCATAATTAGGATGATAAAAATGAAGTTCTATATATCACTTTTTTATGCATCATTTAGAGTTACAATATGTTTTCACAAATGCGCTAAGTTGATCAAAAGTAATTCAATGTGAAATACTACAGAAAAATGTTAACTTCATATTTCAAAGAATAGCGACTTTACTTTGTTTTATTGAGGCCTTTAGACAATTATTACAAATTCTATTAAAATATTTTTCAATATTTTGATACTACAAAGGAAAAAAATTATAATTTATGTTAATGTTTTGATTTATAAATATAGGAAAATGATCAAAAAGTCATTTTGAAGTCTTAAGAAATTTCTTGTCATAGTTATTTAGGTAATTTAAATAATTTTACTTTCAAGAAACTTTAATGAGTTATAAATAAATTTGAGTTATTAAATAACCTTTTTGAATATTTAGAAGCTTTATGAGAATTTATAAATATGGGAATTTAATTATAAATTTTACATTTTGAATCATGATTGTTTAATGGGAATTATATGCTTTGAAAAATAAATGACTGACAACATTGATTTATTAAATGAACACATTTTGTGTTTAAAAATGCCACATTCCAAGTGCAGTGAAAAATTTTAAACAAGGAACATACAATGGTTAATTCGAACATTTCAGAAAACTCTTGTTAATATTTATAAAAAGGAGTAATCATATATCATGAAATAAGTTTGCCTTTATATAGGGAAGATATACAGTCAGAGTAATTTGTAGGCATAATGATTTACATCATTGATACAACAAAGTGACATTGTTATAAAAGTAGTATTGCTAGAGTCTGACCCTTCATCAAAAAGTAAATAATATTTTTTCATGCGTCTTCCTATACTGCTATTTTTGTAGTGATTATCATAAACATTTTTAACTTCTTCCTACCAAATGTACGGACAGAATTACACAGATACCTATAAGGGCGAAATCTGGTACATAAATAAAAATATTATATTTCATCTTAGACTTAGTTTTCAAGCTCTTAGCATATTAGCTTTATAAAATGGTCTGAAGTCCAATTTTAATTACTAAAACACTAATCTATCTATCTGATATAAAACTTTAAAATTATTAAAATACAATTGTAGTCCATGAGGCTTCTTGATGAGAAGTACAGGATTTACTATTTAAAAATAAGGAAAAATTCTGCTAAATAAGTTTACTTTTTTAAAATTAGATAATAAAGAGATTTAAAACTAGTCGTAATATCATTTTGCAGTGATATGTTATTACCTTATTTAATTGATTGAAATAAATGTGTGTAGATATTATATAACTTCATTAATTAATTTATTTTGCTTATCCAATTTATTATAATAATTTATGTGGAACAAGCACAATATAAATAAATTATTTTCCATTATTTATAAGCACTAAATTGAGATACACTTATTCTGGCATTTGAATAAAATAACGTACTAATTTGGGAAAAGACATGACTTCACTTACCTATTATACTATTCTATTTGAAATGAGAAAATAAACATTTTTTTATTTCACCATTTCAAATTTCGTAGCAAATATTTTTAAGCGAGCGTATTCAGTCAAGATTTGATACAAGTAAAAAGTTTTTTGTGTTTCCTTAACTATAATTTAAAATTGTTTAGAAACAAGTAAGTATTTAAGGTTTCTTTTCATCTTTGGCAATCACAAAACAATATTGTTTATATTATTTTTTTCTTACTTGAAAAGTAAAGGAAAAAACAAATAAAATTATTTTTTTCCAAATATTTTTCAGCGAGATAAATTTACAAGAATGTGCGACAGCTTACAGTTTACAAAAACTATTATAATGTAAATAAAATAAGTTTAATATTTGCCTATAATATGCATAAAATGGATTAAATTTTATTTATAAAAATACTTTTTAAACACATACATACACACTCAGAAAATATGGTTATTAGACATCTAATTTATAAAGCATATGTAGTTATAATTAAATACAATTGCATGTATATATATATATATATATATATATATATATATATATATATTGGGAAATTTACATAATGCTTTCGCCGATATGCAAATCCTTAGCGTTGTACTTAGTACATCCATTAATCCATTATGAATGACTGTAATTCCATCTGCAAGTACTACGTGTGGAGAGAAGGAAATAAAAATTTGTGAAGTAAGGTAATTATTTCTACTTGCTTTTAACTCTACCTCGTAGAAAAAAGACATCTAGCATCTTTCCAGCAAAATTTTGAATTCAACCTTGAAAAAATATAGGGTCAGTTATAGGATTTGTGGATTACCGTTCAGAGAAATCGGTGATCATGTTGGACGAAACCAAACAATTGTGATGCGAATCTCTAATCACTAATTGCAAGAGTGAAGCGCAGACTAACAAGATTGATGACACCATTTTTCATCACTGCACAAGGTGACTGGCGCATTCTGCGCATGACAATGAAAGCTCTCTCAACTTGAATAGTACAACAGATTGACATTGACACATGTTACGCATCATTTGATGTCGGCTTATGATATTCAATATCGTTTGCAGTTGACTAGCATCTTTTAATTCGTTTCCCCTATACTTTTCAGTCATAGTTTATGTTTGTTGCTAATGGATTTCTCTTCAAAAACCTCTATCGGGAATGCATATTATAAATGTAGCCAGCTCTAAATTCTTAGTATGCATTCCCTATGAAGTGTTCAACCAGCGCTACATCTCTGAGGTATTGGAGCTCTTAGCCTTCGTATACCTACAGTATTTGCCATCAGTCATATTGAAATTGGATATAGCTTAACCAAACTATATCTAGTTTCAATACGATTGATGGTGACACTCAATATTTAGAAGTTTTTTACCCATCAAATTGAGCTGCATTCTTGGCTAGATTATTTTTCCAATTTATCACCAATCGAAAGCATGTGATCTCTGCTTTCAGAATAATTGGACAGAGATGTACCAACTACTTCTACATCAGATTAATTTTGGCTATATTTCAAATCCACGAATGGACTTCTATACCCTAATAATTTCATTATTGGAAATTCATATGAAAGTGGTTATAGCTAAGAATGACGGATACACTAACTTCTGATTTTGCCACCCTCTATACTTCACAAGAGGCTGCAATTTCAGCCATTTGATCTTAGTATCACGTTACAAATAAGTTATTTACCAAATAAGTTTTGCCGTGATATCTTTTCTCTTTCTTGGTGCTGCATTTTGTGTGGCAACAAAGTCTGTTTTTTTCAAGACTGTATTTAAAATACATTATAAAAAAGATGGTATAATTGTTATGCATTACATCAGAATAATACGAAAAATATTTTAAGTGATATTTAAGGAGAAGAAAAAGAATAATCTAAGAACATTTTTATGTTATTGAACTCTACAGTGAAGCAAAAAGTGCAACTTTTATAGAAATGATTTATTTGAAGATTCAGTATTTAAGAGAAGGTTTCTCGCATATATTATTTATTCATAAAATTATTGTACCTGGATCTGTGTTTTGTCAATGAAACCTAATGTAGAACAGAAGTTTATTAAAAATGTGCTCAATTGCATTTGGAATTGAGAACATTTGTTTCCCCAAATTCTTTTATTTTCTTTCTCTTTTATTGCTAAATCTTTCAAGAACAACAAAGAAAAAGATATTAAATACCTATTAAATAGAAAACGTGCTCTTATATGATCCAGAGTCACATTACGAGAAAGTTGAAAGGAATATATTAACACTTCTGCAAAGAAATGATCTTTTTCTCCTTTTATACGTAAGTAGAGAGTAAAAAAGTGTGTAATCGTCCATAATAATGCACAACTCATAGTAATTCTACGAAATAGGGAGTTTTAAAATAATGATACATTAGAGAAATAGAGTGAATATGTAAATAGAAAGTGATTTCTTAGCATTATAAAATTTTTTTGCAGAAAAAGATTCTGTTAAAATTTATTTTTTTTAAAGTTAGAGGTTGATGAAAACAAGAAGTTAAAAGAACTCTAGAAATCACAATTTTTGTCTGCTTATTATTTTTTTACGCTTCAGTTCTCTTTTATAAGTAATCCAAACATAAAAGAGATCTAGACACTAAGCGAATATTTATAATGAATATATTTTATATATGTTTTCTGAGTTCTAACTAAATAAATATGATCTGATTAAATGTATTCAAGCGTGCTTCTATGACAATTTTTCTTTTTTGTACCTATTCTAATAGCAGATGTTGAACATGTTAAAACAGAATGAAAGTACTTAGTTTACAGTGGATATGCAATTGTTCTCCGCACACACAAACTATCTTTCATTCATATACGTTAATTTCGTTTTGTTCTGCAATTTTTGCTTAAATAATTTATACATGGATTGCCATAAATATGAGTCAAAATTCTATTACAAATGAAAATTATATTTAGTAGATTGTTAGAGTTATTTTAATAGAATGTTAGAGTTTATTTCAAAAACTATATTTATATATAAGGTATTATATTTTTAAAAAAAAGTTAAAGTACTTAGCAAAATGTAAATCTAACATGTTGTTTAAGACAATTATAATTTTACACAATAATAAGCATTTGAACAACAAATACAATATTCAGGAATTTTAAGGCCCAATATATTTAGCACTATTCGCAATGAAATCTACAGACTACATCAAATGAAGAGAACACTTAACTTATTTTTAAATGTTTTAACTGTCAATTATTCAACGAATTCCAAATCTGTAATTTAACACATGGCTTAAATTATATTATGCTATATAACATATGCATGGTGACCATAAACTAACAATCCATTTTCAAAGTTATCAATAGATAAATAAATAATGCTCGTAAAAGCATGAAATTGAACGTGAACAGAATGATGTGATAGAAATTTGCTTGCATGAATACAAATATTTAAAATTTTTTACAGTGGATTTACCTTTTTTAATAAATCGTGCATTTATGGCAGGTTCTTCATCAAGATTTCACTATTTTTTTTTATTTATACCATTCCCATAAAATAATTTACATTCTTGCGCATTAAATTACACCATCTCTGAAACGCAATGCAAGCTCCACTTATGAACCAAATTAATTGTAGCTTGAACAAAAATTGACATTTATAACACTTCAGCTCACTACTCTGAACTTAAACTTAAAAAATGTCACTTTTATTTGCACATAAAAAGTCAAACAATCAAGCAGCGAAATGGTTTTCAATGAAGTATTCAAGTTCCTTTACAACATTAATATTCAAATTCGAAGAGAAGAAATTAATGCGCAAATTTTTGTCCTGGTCATGTGGCAAACTTTTTCTGAGCTTTTGTTTTGAATATGCTCACTATTGCTAATCAGAATGTCTTTATCTTCACCAGATCAAGCTTCATTCATTAAATTATCATACCAAAATGGTCATTCCTTAATTATTGTTCGAAAGAAATTTCAGTCAGAAAATTGAAGGGGACGCGGAAAGATTCATTGACTGACAAAAATCTTCAATCAATGGTAATCAAAGATATGCATCTGTTAATGCAAATATATGCATTTAAAGAAATATATTTGTTTAATGTTAGCTCTGGAAAAGGAATGAAAAACCAATATCAACAAAGGTAAAAGCGAATGTTCTTTTTATAGAAAAGGATAAAGTTTCAAACACACACGCTTGTACCAGTGCCGTGTAACAGAAGTATTGGATAAGAACTGAGAGAAAAGAACTCCATTCAATTGTTTTTAAAGTGAGAAGAGCTCCATAAAAATGTTATATTATTTAAATTTATCATGATGTAATCAATTTTACAGTGAGATTGAATCTGATTAATTATAGTTTAAATTTATTAAAACGCTGAAATCAAAAAATCAAAATGAAACATGACCCGTGTATTAAGTTACTCAGAGAATATCATCAGGATATAACATACGAAACCTTCTGTTCAATTGTTCTCAGTGCAAACTAAGATAAAAATTTGGAGGATCAACTGAATTTATATAATAAATTTTACTTACATATCTGATATAATGAATTTTACATACATATCTATAACACGAAGAAAAACATTTTATTAACCTTTTGACTGATTTATATATTTTCTAACTTTATAAAGTTAGTTTTTATAATATATACCTCTTTATACATTATATATTTTAAGTTTTAAGGCTCAACTAGATATTATAATTAGGTGTACTACAATAATGTATTGATTTATATAACTCTTTTTATCAATATTTGTAATTTATCATAATAAAAATTTATGTAATTTACAGGTAATATTAATACATTTTATTTTATTCATTTTGAATAGAATACATATTAATAGTTTTAAAAAAATCTGTTTTTAGGTTTATTACATGTACAAGTCTTTTCTTTTTAGCTTCACTAGATAGTTCTAAATACAGAACTATAATATTAACTCCAAATATTTACAGAACCTAAATATATCTCCTTTTTGGTATTGGTTTTACTATCAAAGAAACTATAAGAAAGTTAATATTTAATATTTTTCTTAATTATTTTTATTTGTTAGTAATCAATACAAAAAAATATGCTCGCCTTATTCATTTATCTAATTGTTTATAATTCGAATTCATATTTGAATATTTTAAAATTATCATCTGCTAATGCAAAACTAACTGTGCTAAATATTTTCTGATATCGTTTCACTTTTGATGGAAGAAATCTTAAGGAAAGGATGTTCACATGAAAACATTTAGTGAATTACCATAATTTAAACCTCAATTAAATTAAGAAACACATTTTGTTTTGCACATTTTTAGAATATGTGAGCTACATAAGAAATAACTTTCATGAATATCTCTTTCAGAGAGTTCTGCAGCATTGCCAATTCTTTTTTTTTCTGTTTCTTTTAGAAGAAGAATGTTCTCCAAAAATCCTTGGAATCTGACTTTCTTAGATTCTTTCTGCCTTTTCCTTTCTCTTTTGAGGAGAGTCCTAAACCAAGTTTGCTCCCAGTTGGAAAGAAAATAGCTTCTATTCATTTATTACTTTTTCTTTTCCATATCCAATTTGCTTCAACTCCTGGAAATTTTGATTATATATAAAATATGGCAGACAATCAAATCTAAATGTCTGACAGAAAAGTTTACCTGCTGAAATATTACATGATATATGATATTCCCCCCTTCTGCATTTATTTGATTAATGATAAGAATTCGTGAAAATTTCGTTTTGTTCTCATTTGTAAAATGAAAGTTTTACTAGAATAAAATTCTTTTTCAATATTTTTTTTAATAAGACAAATGATATTTTTATAAAGGTGTTATGAAGCGTAACTGATTGTTATAGTGTAAAACTTACATAACTGTTTTATAAAATGGCGCATTTATATGAAACAGTTTATTTTTATAAATCATATATGTTTGTAAATATATATATAATTCTATGCAATTTAATTGGTTAAAATGTTTAATTTCACTGAAATCAGACATTAAATTTATGATTTATTTTTGCCGTATTTTTTATTCTTACACAAAAATAATTACTGTAGTATTTGGCTTATTCATGCTTCATGTGTTAAATTTTTATATAAAATTTTATTATTTCTACTCTGAAATGGTGTTAAAATAAAATATTTATAGCTTAAAGAACAATCATAATATAAAAAACTAGTTTCATTTGTTTTACATACAATATTTACTTAAAAACAAAAATAATAAGTGAAATTTTGTAGAAATGTATTTGAATAATGCTGAAACAACATGCAGAGAAAATATAAGACGACAGTGATTGTTATATTAGTAGTTACAGCTTTATTTTAATCAGTCGAAATGTACAACACATATTTAATAAAAAATTGAGCTTTATTGTATCCCAAAGATATTTTCTCATTAAGCTTACATGGTTTAATAAATTTTTGCTTGATTTAGTTGTTAAAGCTAATGAAAAAGTTGCACATTTTTTAAGCTTATCTTTGTCTCCCATTTCAACAGTTTGGGAGTTAGATTTTCACTTTAAGTGTAGATGTTTGTAATGTATCAGAATTTATTTTAAACTGTAAGTCTTGGTCCACTTAGCTTCCTTGTGCAACAGGTGATCATGTAGCTGAGTGTATTCTCAAATAATAGTTTATGAGAGGAATATAATGAAATTAGGAAAAGTACAATGTTCGTCTATAAGGACAATTTAAACAGAAAAAATTGAGCACACTGTACGTCGAAGAAATCTATAATAATTTGAAAAGTTAACTCATCATCTATAATGGTTACAGTATAGAAATTATTTTGCTATAATTCTCCGCATAAATCTGTATTAAAAGCATTTAAAATCAAAAAAGGCTAGAGAAGAATAAGGGAATAATGTCTCAAGTTTTAAAACAATTTCTGTGTGTAATTCAGAAATTAATATTATTGTAGGGTATATTAGTGCAAAATAGTTGCTAAAACTTATTATATTAATTGTTATTATTTTGTTATTTTTGATATAATTTCATTGATTACTTCTTTCCTTGTGTTCCATAAGAATAACTATTGTTTTTAAGAAACACGACATTATACAGTAATATTATATTCCTACAATTTAATTCAAATATTAAATTCTCAAATTGGAACACTTTTTTTAAAATTAGTACAAAATATTCATTATCAAATATATTTTTCAATAGGATAAAAAATATGACTATTAAAAGGATCACCAATTTTAAGATTAATTATGTATTGCTTAAAAGGCTCCATACAGAATTTACCTTAAGAAAATTGTTATATAATTAAAAGGGAATTGTTATAAATTAATATTCTTTTAAATGTAATGTTGGAATATTCATTGATATTATTTAAAATTCATTAGTATTGTTTCATTACTTGTGTGTTGTTGTTGATTTAATACAGTGGTTTTTAGAAAAAACAGCAAAAGTTTGCTTAAATTTTTTCATGATTAATATGATATAAATTCTTACTATAATTCAATTCTTAGTTAGAGTATTAAATAAGATCAATATTAAATTTGATATTTTAGATTTACACAATATAGTTCAACTTATGCAGTGATTGGGAAAATTGCAGAGGTGTAGTGTGTTAAATTAACTTAACTAACTCTAAATTAATTTATATGCATTTAAGATGAATTAAATTATACTGCAAAATAATTTGGTGGTATTCAATAGATATTTAATTAAAATTTAGCAATTAGTTTATTCAGTTGCAGTGGAAATATGTTTCTTTTTAAAGAAAAAAGTATCAGAAATTGGTGTATCTGATTATGGAAAAATTTTAGCATTAATTTTATTTCGATCATGAAATATATAGTTCTACTTAGATACATCATTTTCTCAAAGAATTAAATATTTTGTGAAAATACAAATACTTAAGTGCTCAAGTACAAATTCACTACGCTTTAGTATTTTTAGTTTTTAAAATTAAATATTTATTTCTACCTTAAAATGTGTATAAAAACAATAACTAAAAATTAATTTAAATTTAATATAAAATTGTGTGATATATATTAAGTTACTAGAAACATTTTGCAACCAGTGAATGAATTAAAACAACTGCTTATTGAAGAGGTATCAGCTTTTATCGGACTTTACATCCGTCCACTAAAATTGGAATCCGTTAAATGAGATTTCAATCAAAACGCCTCTCTTCTTCCCAGTCAAAGACCTAGAAATCTCCACCATAGCATATCAAATTTGTGAGATGAAACATCCTATTAAAGTTTTAGATCGAGTTCAGATATTCTCACTTGTTTGTTACGATTTATGTGCCTTGGTTAGTACCAACTCTCATTACAGTTTCCATGTTTATTTGAAATGAAATTCTAGAATGATAATTTTAATAACTGATAGCCATGGTTATATGAGTTGTGTTTATATTAAACAGTAAATTTTAAACTCAACTGTAAATTAGCATAAAATATTATCAGATTTTATCAAAACAAATCATCGGCATACACACGTAATTTTTTTCAAAGTAAATATTATGATTGCATCGTAAAACGCTATGATAAAAACAGCAAACTAAACAGAATTTCACAAGAGAAAAAGAGTTCATTACAACATTAACTTTCGATGCAATATACTTATATAATTATATAAAAGAGAGAGAGTTTGATTACTTCGTATGTTTATTTAAGTAATAATAAAAGTTTTCTAAAAAATTTTGTTTCTTTAATATTTTCAAGTCATTGGGTATTTATTAAGTTCATTACTTTTATTTGATAGGGATTTAAATTAATAATAATTTTTCTCCATAAATACAATAAATTATTAAATTTATAAATTACATAAATGTTTATTTACATTAAAATGAATGAAGCTTAGAAACATTAGCAAGAGTATCAAAACTTATAAAAATAAGTTTTAAGGAAAGATAAAATCAAAAGCGAACAATTCAGATTTAAATTGCTTTATTTATAAGAGTTTATTTCTAATGTATAATGTTTTGTTTAACTATTGTCAAACATTAATGCTTAAATAGTATACTTTTTAACGAAGTATTCGTAAATGCAGATTAGGTATATGATTTGTTTTTAAGAAAATTTCCTGGTAAGAAAAATAACATTGTTCACCAGCTTATTGAAATGATCCCTTTAACAAATATGCTATACAAAGTTTTGGAATTGATCTTAATTTATCACGCGAAAACGCGTTATATGCATGACTTTTAGCTATTACCGGAGAGTAAATTCCGAATGATTGAGGAGAGATGCTTGAATAGTTTAAAATCAAAATGGCATGGACTATTATGTAAGCATATGTGCAAATCACTTATATATATATAGTGTCTTCTTTTATGATATATATATATCATAAAAGAAGACACTATAAAATTTTAGTTAACAGTTACTAAAATTAGCTGTATTCAGAAAATTTGAATTTCTTATCCTTATTCATCTTATTATTTATATAATTATTAGTTTTCATCAAATATTTATGAATCCAGATAATGTCATATTATACACCATTGAAATACCTTTGGGTCTCATTAAATGAAAATTGGGAAAAGTATTACATAAATGTCTTATATATTTGTGAATATTTATTTAAAAAATTGCATTTGTTTCTCTAAAAAATATGGTTAAAATTTTATTTTACTCCAGGCTCTTAAATGATGACTAATATTTTTATTGTTGAAGGTATATTTGTAAATCATCAAAAATATAGCTAAAATAGGTAATAGCTCATTTTAACAAATTTTGAAGACGTTTATTGTATTGACGTAGCATGTTCCAATAACCAAATGGATCACATTCGATGGTACAACTAGCTTAAATATTATTTTGTTTTTAATAAATGAAAGAGTTTTTATGAAAATCAAAAAAAGAAACTTTTATAAGTAATAATAGAGGATTAATAATTGATTGAAAAAAAAAAAAAAAAAAAAAACCTTTACTTCCACAAGTTATTTTCTTAGGCTAATTCGTTATAGAATGACATAGTTTTTTGCATCAATAAACGGAACTATTTTATTGTTTTGGGTATCCAGTCAAGAAGTCAGCATTGGGTACAATTTAGGAGTGCTTACAAATGCACATAAAAGGCTCTTAGGACATTATTATTATTTGTCCCAAAGGAAACGTGTTTTTGTAGCTTACATCAGATGAACAGCCCATTATTAATCATTAAAAGCCATATAATAAGCCATTAAAGCCAAGAGGCTTTAAAGTCGGACAATATCATTCATGAAAGTTGTTTGATTCTTTGACTTTCATCTTTCCATAGTTTCACAATTATTGAAACAACTTCAAACCAGTCAAACAGTTGTCTGGAGATCTGTATTTGTTTGCCCAAATTTTATGTCACACCCGGAATATGCTGGTTGTAGTCAAGTGGTTTTAAAAACCAGCTTACACACGCCAGAAATCCAGAGAAAATTAGTAAGACAATATATGCCAATACTTTGTGCAAAAGTCTATAAAGTAATTAGTTATATTACTGAAAGTATAATGTACTTGTACTACCTAATTTATTGAATCCAAAGTGACAAGATTAAAGCAGTGTCACCAAAATACAAATTGGATTATATTTAATTGAGCTAAAGTTGCATTCATTAATAAATTAAAATTTGTCTAATAACCCGATAATAAATTTGTAAGGTTTTGGAGACAACGAGACATACACATTCTGTGGCCCAGAAAATCATTTAATATTAAATATTCCAAGATGAAAGCAGCATTGTCTATGCAGGGATTTTCCAGCGATATTGCGTCAAACTTCACTCCTAATTATTTTTATAATTATATGGTATGAAGTCTTAGATCTTACTGTAAGATAGCATCATGCATCAGTTGGCCTTGCCATAGTTTACTGAACAGTAATGGACATCAATATAGAGCTGTCATGTTGAATGATTTTAGGGGGGATGAAAGGATTTTGTCATTTGTCATCTCTTGTTTATTCTAATATGAATACGATCGAAAAATTTTGTCATGCCTTTGTTTATGCTTTGTAGACGCTTTTCTATCTCTACCATTTTTAATCTTTGAACTATTCTATTTAACAAAGGTAGATTATTTGGCTTTGTGGCTGTTGTTTACCCTTTAAAAAACTTGATCAAATACTGTAAATAACATATGCTGATATTCACAGTCTGTTAATATTATATTTTTATTTGTTTTACATTAAACTTATTTATTTTAGTGATAGCATAAGTTTTCATATGTCTTAAGAAAATTCAGTATTTTTTTCCACGAGTTTCTCACTTTTTTTAAAAAAAATTCATAATTCCACATTCTTTGCTGCATTAACTGACACTCAAAGCAGCAGGTGTCAGTTACTTCTATTTTTACGATCATTGCTTAAGGGAGTGAATGTATTTTTATAAGATTTATTCACTGAAAATGTCTGTATTTAATGATATGCAGTAAAATTTTCACTGATCAATTTCAAATTCTTAACTGAAGAGTAGTTTTTGAACAATTATAATTTGATATTTCTAATGTTTTCCAATTTAACAAAGGACAATTTATATATTACAATTATTAGTTGTTGCTATGCGCTTTTATTATACAAAATTAATGTATTTATGTTATATTTCTACACACACACACACACACACATAATATTTTTTAAATATTATATCATTAAATAATTAAGGAAAGAATCATTTTATAAATAGTTTACTTCACAAAATTTGCCAGTTACCTTATAATATTTATAGAAAATTATTTGAATTGCAGTTAACTTACATAATTATTAAAATAAACATATGAAAATTAATACATAGATCTCTAAATGCTCATTTTCAAATATCAAGAAATGTTCTACAAACAAATGAAATATATTGACTAGTCATTAATATAATATTTTTTTAAGAAATAATCTGAATAACTTTATGCTCATTTTTTGAATATATTCTTTTCAAAATATTGGAAATTTTCATATTTTTATTATAGTTAAAACGCAATAAAAGAAAAGACACTCATTTCTAACTGTAGTATATGTAACAAAGTGTATTGTGGGTAAAATTTCTTTTCCAATAAGGGGGGGGGTGGTTCACACTTTAATCTTACTTATAAAAATTATGGAAGAAAAAAAGAAAATGTTCGAGGAGATAAGTTACATAAAAGAATGCGTAAATTACTCTAATAATCAATGATTTTTTTGAAAATATGAAAAATGCTAGCATGCTGAGATCCCCATTTAATGGAAGAAGCTATTTTTGAAGTATAAAAATTGAAGATTGGAATCTTGTGGATGTAATATGAATTGTGCCTGACTCATTATTGAATCATAATTAAATTAACTGTTAATTCCTTAGAAAAAGTAATTCAACTGACTTAAGAATCTTTTATGTGTATGTGTGTGTGTGATGTTTGCTTATATTAAAATAAGGAAAACTACTTTTACGATATTTAGCTTATAAAAATGAACAATTCTTAAAAAAATTATTATTAATGAATGTACCTAAAATTAATACTATATTTCAAAGTTTAATTTGTTACTTATTACAAAATGCAGAATAAACTCATTAATTTAGAAGAATAATTATTACCAAAAATATCTGATATATCACAAGTGTCTGATACATCAAAAGTAAATTGAATATACAAAAATGTTACTTTTTAAAAACACAAATATTTTATTTCTTAATGATGTTGTTCATATATTTGGTTTATTATAAATTTGATGAAATATATTGATTTGAAATATTTTATGAATACCCTTGTTACTTCGTAAGGGAGTTAGCTGCTGAATAATTAGTATTTTGGTCTTCAAAATATTTGTCCACACACTCGATTTCCTCACCTTGGAGAGAGTGCCTAGATTGGCATTTTAAATTATAGACATCATTTTCATTAGTTCACATGTGGAAGAATGTGATCTCAGAGAAAAAAATTATTTCATATTTTGTCTTATAGGTTTTTTATGAATTTATACATTAGTTATATGAATTCAAGTGTAAAAATAAGTTGGTTTTAGGTTATTTTTTATAATTTAAAAATATTTGATAAAATGAGTCAATAATTTCAATTTATTGGCAGATAAAATAAGTAATTTGTCACTTTAATAAAGAACTTCCAAAACTTTTAAATCAAAATTAGGATTTTTGCTGAAATTTCGATATTGAATCTTTTAGTTACCAATAAATAAATACATCTACTATTTTCACATTTTTTTGTATTTTTTAAATTTTCGAGACCAAACTTACATAAATACTTCATTTATGCCAAAGTACGATCAATAATCTAAACAGAAGCTCAGTTTATGTTCGTGCTATCTTGTTTTCACGTCCTGTATATAAATGAAGACGGAAATGATGGGGATTTGCAAGAATATTTTATAGGATGACTTGAATGAGAGAGAGAGAGAGAGAGATCTGAAGTAAGATATGAATATTTTATGTGCTTTGTTTAAGGTAATATACTTAATAAGTCTGTAGAAGAAAAGTTAATAAATGCAAATGTCGTACTTATATAGCTGCACTTAATGAGATAATTTGATTTCCATTAATTTAATGATAATAATGTACAATTTTATTAATAATGGTATTTAAGAATTACCAATAAAGAAATAAGGTGCAATGTGTAAAATACTTTTCATATTGAGAAATGTAAACTGTTTCAACTCTTAAATTCATTGATTTTTAAAAGAAAAATAATTTTATTATTTTAGAAGATTTATGGATGTATATACAAATAATAATATATTTTCCATGCGTGATGGTACACAAAACTTGTATCTGTTAAGAAAATATTTTAAAGTGTTACACCTTAAAATACTTTCTGGACTTTACAAGTATCTGACTCGAAAGTACTTTAAGGTATATGTGTACATTAGGAAACAAATGAATTAAATTAACCGTTAAAATGTTTAAAATCGAAGTAATTAAAAACTGTATTTTTGTTAGGCAAAAGCTAAATGAGATAGATTATTGGCATCAATTTTAAAATTAAAGTTGAATGTGCTCAAACAGTTTTAATCACGATCAAAATAGATTATTTAAAAATGATCAAAATGAAAATATGATTGAAAATTGATATAAAAACAAATTTTTTTGCTACAGTTCGAACACAAACAAACTGAAATGACAGACAATGTGAGAAAGCTAACCATTGCATTATATTCCCTGTTTAATAGAAACGTCTAAACTATGTTATGAATATTAACTAATATATGTTATAAAACATGTATTACAGTTTTCTCAACCCGTGGGGCACTCGAGAATATCCAAAACAAAATATTATTTAAAAAACTTGATTAACGAACTGAAAGGGAAACACTAATATACATAGAGAACAAAATACATTTCGACAAATTTAACGACTTATTAAACTAAAACAACTTACTTAATCAAAACATACTAAATTGAAAACAAATTTAACAATTATTAATGACTTTTTTGGGCTTATCTTACAGAGAAAACATTTTTGAAGGTAAGCTTAATATTAGAAATATCCACTCTCAGTTCTGTTTCTATATTTAGCAGAGATCTATGTTTTGTCTTCAAAGAAATCACAACAGAAAATCCATTTTCACAAAGGTAGGATGTTGAAAATGGTAACAGAATGTGAAATGCCCTTATTTTTAGTACAGAAAAAATCATCCTCTACTCTTGCCTAAAACTCAAATAGTGATTTGTTTCTGAATTATCTTTTGGTTTCACCACTTATCACGAAGTCTATGAGTTTTTCTATCTCATCAATCGAGTCTTTCGGGAGTTTTATTAAATAGATCCCATTCGTAATTTGGTATCAATTTGTCTCCAGCAAGAAAATACTTTTTAAAATTCTTTGCCATCATGTCTAAAATATTTTAATGGTTGAAAAACAACTTGTTCATGTGTTGAACATGTTCTTCAACCTTGAAAGTTTTAGTGAAATCATCGACATTTGCAAACGTTGTTAGGTTTTTTTTTTTTGCTTTAAACTTTTGTTCCACAATTCCTATTTTCTACAAAGCATTAACTGCATCATATGTATCTGACATACGTGTATTTGCTCCATGAAATTTGAGATTCATGTTACATATTTTTCTAAAATATACCAACCAAGTAGCTCAATTTCATCACAAATAAACCATCGAGAAAATTCTCGGTTTCTTTTCTGTTTTCCTCGTCTAAGAAAATAACGATTTCTTCTTTTAATTCATAAACACGTTGCAAATATTTCCAACGTGATAATCATCTTGTTTTGCATTAAATAGTAACGCTGAATGTACTGAATCTATGCCTTTACCATGTGCGGAAAAGATTCTCGATTTCAGGGGCCTCATTTTTATACAATGTGTACTATGATAAAACCCGAATTAAATACAATATTCTGACCAACACTCATTTATTTCGAAGCCAAAGCTTCTCTGTGGATCAAGCAATGTGTCCAAACCCACTGAAGTAAATTTTGTTTTAAACAATACTTGTATATTTTGGAAAAATTGCATCTGAATATGCACCGAGGGTGTTCGTATACTGTCTGAAAAATTCCATTCTGTTTGCCTCTTTCATAAAATAATTTAAAATACTAAATAATACAAATGCTGTAGTTTTGAGTTCTACTGGTTTACAGAAAAGTAGCTATTGTACTACTGACATATTATCACAAAATCGGACATAGACAATTAAATCAAAATCTTTATTACTAATTGTTGTTCATCAAGCTCTATTGAAATCAATTTGTCACACAACTTCAAGAAAATCTGGCACTGTACATCTTCGCTATATCACCAATTCGACGAGCAACAGAATCATTTGAAAGAGATATGGTCTTCAATTGTTTTGAAAAATTACCTCTAAACATAGTTTCTCCCAACTTCTGCTGGCCAAATAAGCTCTTCACCAATGGTGTGTGGATTTTAACATCTGACTTTTCTAACATGAAATTAAAACTTTATTATTCATAGAAAGTTTCTTTAAAATCATATAAAAAACAAAAGTCAATTTTTAATTTCAATAATTCTCTAGAATTGTTGTCGTATTTATTATGAAACGCTTTCAAATGTCGTTTAAGTTTATTAGGTTTTAATCTGTCAGCTGCGAACATTTTTGAGTAAATGACACACACAGAGGTCTTTCTTTTTCATTTTACTTCAACACTGGTAAATACAAAATTTAAGCATTATTGAGAATATTTTCTTGATTTTGTTTTCGGAACCCCGTTCACCTGTATACTTTTTGATGTTGGACTATCGTTTAATGTTCACTTACTTCCGTTCAAAAATTTGTCTATGAATCTGCATAAATCTGTGCCGTGAGTATTTAATATGATGAATTGCAGTTAACACAATATTTCGATAGCGATAGTAGGATTGATTCGAAAGAGACTGGTTAAAATTTGATTAAAATTTGTAGTATTAAATTTTTCCCTTCTTCCTACGAGAAAACATTTGCATTTCACATGCTCGAGACGATATGGATCGTGTGGATTTCCTTCTGCAAACATTAATTATTTTTTCTTTTTTGTTTGCTAATTTTTCTTTTATTATCTGAAAAAATGTATTCCCAGTTTCTAAATTTAGCTCAACACGTTGGTTAACTTTGTTAACAAATTTTTCTATTTTCATATTCATTTAATGTTATCTCCCTATTTGGCTCTCATATCAAATTTAATATTTAAATTTTTATATTTTTCATTCTCCTCATCAGTTTACTGATCACTTGGCAAAATTCCAAATGTGGTTTCCCGCCAACGTTACCTCGCTTTTACTTTTGTTTTGTCAGTTAGTTAAAAATAATTTAAAAATATAATCTAAAATATATTGTTATATCTTATATTATATCACCTTAGATTCGATTATACTTAATATGCATTAATGTTTTAAACAACTTATTGTAAGCGGAGGGCGCGATGAAAATTAAGATTGAGAATTGAGCCGTGAATATTAAAAAGTAGAGAAACTCTGATGTGTATTCTTTGCAATTTAATCAATCATAGTTGATGAAAAATACAGCTATTTACACATAATAGCCCTATTTTTAAAATTTCTTAACAAACAATCCCCACTGCGGGTAACATTGTGATCATATTTTTTACTTATAATATACAATAATTCATTTCTTTATTTAAAAACTGAAAAGATTTTTTTTTGATTCTTACTTCAAATGTGGAGTAAATAATAAAACTATTTATTTCTTGCTCATAAATTTACAAAAATGATTGCATTTTCCATTTGTAATCTTTCATGGCATAGTGTTTCAAATTTCATTCCACCTTGAGACTGCAAAGCTTCCGCTACTACAAATTCCAACTTTTATGACTTTCTCTGCTTTTATTTTACTGTTACCAGAAATCGACAAACTGTTTCTTTACTTTAACTAATAAATCTTCCCTACATACACTAGAAGCAAAAACTCGAAGCAATTTAGTTTTTTTTTAAGGTAGCTTGTAAGCCGTCGTCATTTTGCCGCTTTACGCTTGACCTAGGCATTTTGAGACACTGGTATAGAATTTATTTTCTTCCCTAACAATAAAAACAACTGGAATACTAAATAACTTCTCTCACTTTTTCCAGGAAAGTGGATTCAACTCTGTAATGTATTTTCTCATCATTTAATATTAATGTAATGCATCTTTGGTATTAAACATTTTTATTATATTTATTTATTCAATTAAAGATAAATATATTCCATTTATATGAATGAGTATATAAATATAGTTAAAAAAATTATTTTATAAAACTTAATTATCTTCCAAGAGTTTGTTTCACAAAAAATAGGATCGCATACATTTGTTGGCCTTAATCACTCATTATTTAAAATTATGAAAAAAGATGGAAATATAATGTTAGTAAAAATTATTAATGAGCTTGCATAATAATTTTGTAAAATTTTTATATATATTATTATGTACCGTGAAAAATGTAAATTATTTGTCAGTCCTTATTTATAAATGTTTCTAATCATGCTTAATCGTTTCAAAGTGTTAAAATGTCTACAATGAACTAATTTTGTGAACTAGCATATTTTTTTGAAAAACAGTATGTTTTTAAAAACGAATGAATAAAATATTTTTATTAGAATAAAAAGTTATTTATATATTTTAAAATATTTTTATTAGAATATAAAGGCATATGTAACTTCACGAATTTTCTGCATGTTCTATTAATATTAAGTTCTCCATTTAAAAAAAATGTTTCTCTTTAAGATTCCTATTTAATGACTAAGATTTTATGAATAAACATGTTAATTTTACAATAATAATTACTGAAAAATTTCTTGTGACGAAAGAACAATTTCATGATTTCTATGTTTGTGAAGTACTTTTCTCAGTGAATAGAATAGGATTCAATTCACTGAGATTCTAGAAATTAAATCTTACCTTGCTTAATTAATTTCTGATATTTTGGAGATATGCTAATGTGCTAAAGTGCTCAACTTTTGCTTTAAATTATTTTTGGCTTTTTAGGAATTTAGTTAAAATTAAGAATAGACATCAGACAATGGAATAATTTTAATAAAGTTAATAAATATTCATGAAATTCAATAAATGTCTTGAAACTACATTTGTTTTACTCACATAATATAAATGTTATGTTCCTCTGAAAACTTCGAAATATAATTTTAATAATTACGTATTGAAAAGTATTTATTTTAATTCTTAAATAATTTATTAATTTATAAATTTAATTATTAAATAATTTATAAAAGTATTATAAGCAAATTTTGATGCCTTTATCAAAACAGTTTAAATACCTGTGAATAAAAGGGATATTTTTGAATGCACTTTATAAGTATTAGAACATAATAACAGTGGCTAGCTTTTTATAAATAAAAATGTATATATTTCGATAGCATGCGGCTGCTTTTTTCAAAAACAGTTTTGGATTTTTCTTAAAAGCATGAAATGTAGACCTCTGAGATTTTACAAAATATTTTACAAATATTACAAAAGTTATAGGAGATATCTAGCTGGAGAAAGTGTTTCCAAATTTCAGGCAGAAGTACAGTTTCGAAATACACGACATCAAACATACAACGCGGCTAGTCAAGCTCGGCAAAGCAAAATAGTTTATGGAAAAAGACGTTCAATAAATGAGACAGATGGGTATTGAAGTTATTTGTAATGTTCCAAAAAGCTGACAACTGAAGTAAAAAAGTTTACAACGTTCAGTCAGCATATATTTTCCAATGTAAATAACTACAGTTATAAGGCACCTTCGCAAAAAGTAATTTAAGGTAGAGCAGCAATTCTCAAGTCACTTGTCACAGTTGTTAATCCCAAACGTCATCCAGAGGGATGAATTGTGAACAACCTATTTTTTCTTTGTTTATATTTTTTATTATATTAAAATGATGTTAAATTATATTCTTCTTAAGACATCAATTTTCAAAAACGGAACTAACGGATAGTTTACCTATGGAAATCTTATAAAATACAACTTTACTTTAGATAATTTTACTCTATCAGATAGAGCTATTTTAAAAATAGTTGCTAAGTGAGATTCAAGAATCGTGGAAAATATTTTACTGATTGCATGATTATAGCACACCTCAGTATTATAGATTGCGACATAATACTCCAAAACATAATTTATCTATTCCGAATTACTGAAAGCGAAAACTTCTTTTTTTTTTTTTAACGAATTCAGCCTAATATAAATTTTTTACAAGTAACATGACCTACCTCTTAAATTTTTATCATAAAGTTCTGGGTTTTATTACGTTATCAATACCTGTGGTTTTAAATTACAGTTAAGTGTAGATAAAATTTACTCTGCATAGATATCAATGACCTTATATTAAATATTATGTCATTATATTTTAAATATAATAAAATCGGATAATATATTTTTGATTTGTTCTGTTCGAATTTAGAATTTTATTATAAATTTCTTTTAAATACGTTTACATATTTTTATTAAATATTACAAAATTTATTTATCATTTTAGTTCAATCAAAAATGGTATGGTTGTGTGGGTGAATGATTTACTATTGATTTAAAGGAGACGAAACAGTGAATTAAATATGCTTATATTAAACTTATAGTATTAGTTAAAGTAAATTAAACAATATAGGAGTACTAAGCAACAATCATTCACTTAGTATTTTACAAATTAAATTAAAAAAAGTGAAACATTTTCTGAATAATTTTTATAAAAGTTTTGATTATGCTTCCTTAAAAGTAATTTAAAGTTTATTTATACATAAATTTGATATCTAATCGCAAAAAATATTATAAATTCACAATATTCGTTTAAACTATAAACATTCTATAATAAAGAAGTTTATTGTGACTCAAACTTTCGCCACTCTAAAATCTCACGAATTTGAAATAAGTTACCATCTGAAAAGAATCTAATAGTGTGACAGGAAATTTTATTATATGAAAGTAAAAAATTACTATTACATAAAAGAGAAGTTCTTTATCTTGAAAAATATATATATCTTCTGGTGTTTGTAATAATGAACAGAAAACACATATCTTACGTTCCATGAAACTAAAAATAAGTTTTTTACTCCCATTTAAAATACTTATTTTTAAGAAATAAGCACTTCTTTAAAACTAAGTTTTAAGCATAAATGCACAGAATTCTCACTTTCTTGCATATGTATGAAATAAACAGTTTTATATAAATAATCGTAACCAATTTTAGTGCATTAATTTATTCAATTCTTCTACAATAAAATAAAAGCAAATGTATTGCAATAATTATTAAATGTTTAGTGATATAAGATATTTTATTTCCAATGCAACTTTATGATAATTCTATTTTAAATATATTCTACTTTATATATACAATTAAAATTTGTTTGGCTGTGCATTTTAAAAATAAAATATATTTGTAATTATCAAAACATACAATTATTTTTACAATAAATATAAATTTATAAAACTATTTTGTACACTAAAATTGTTTATATTTTGAAGTCAAACAAAAATGACGCTCTATTATATTTTATGAAAATTTTGCACATTTCTAATTAAAATATTAGGTTATTTATTCTGATAATCAATTTTTATTAAAATGTACTTTTTATAGAATAAAGTAATAAATGGTTCTTTACTAGAATTCTCAATTTTTTTAAATTTTGTATGTTGTGTTAGATTTCTGTATATAATATTCTATTCAAATGTACATTTTTAAATTAAAGGGTAATAATTAGCTCTTTACTTGACTTCAAAATATTACTCTGTACTTCAAATAGTTACCTTTAGTTAATGGAGGACCTAACGCATAAATTATTTTTTTAATTAAACACACATTAAGTTACGATCATGTTATTGATGTTGTGATTCGAATCCCTATTGTAACCGGTTTTAAGATATTCTTTTTAAATGATGCAACAGCAATTATAAGTTCTAATTGAGACCATGAATGACACCATAAGCATTTCAAAGGCACCTTAAAACCATTTTTGAGCCTTAGATTGATTTAACAGCATTTCATATAAAATTATTTTTCTTTTCTTGTCTAGAGATTGAGAAACAGGAACAATATAATCCAGATATTTCATTTCACAGGGGTGCCCCGTAATTCAACAATTTCAATTCCAGCTTATCCTTAATGTTGAGGTATTTTTTATATCTCATATGCTTTCAAACTATGATGATATTCCATAAATATTCCAATAATGCAAGTTTCTTTAAGATTATTTTTAAATGTCTACAATGTATTATTTCCAGAAAACATTTTCCCAGATTGTAGGGCATATTCTCGCATCATAAGGTTGGAATTTCAAAAAACATTCAAGCATCCATCTCTAAGGAAGCAAAAAAAAAAAAAAAAAAAAAAAAAAAAAAAAACATTATTATTAGCTGAAACCAGGCATATATATTAACCTTTAAACTATCATACATGTATCAATATTTAAAAGAAAACATGCAGTGTTTATAAGCTGGTATTCAATGTCATATGGAAGGGTACAACATTTTTGAAGTAGGAAACTGCCACTTCGATAAAGGTTTTCCACCGTACTTTCATGAAATCCTTTTAAAGTATAATAGCATAAGTCATGTTTGTTTCCAAATTATTATTAATGGTTAGGTACTTAATTCGTATGATTTTGTTGCAAAGACAATTATTTAATCCGAACGATTGATTATGTATAAAGTAATATAGTAAGGTTAATAAGCTGTAACATGTCAAAAAGGTTTCTTTGTATAATATTTCTACGCATGAAGCAAAAAAAAAATGTTAATATATTTATAACTAAAACTAATGATTACATGTAAGTGATTACTTTTCATCATCAGTTATTAATATTGAATAGGTAAAGCTAAAAGCAAAATTTTGGTGGATATTTTGATATTTTATTTCTAAAGTTTTGTGAACAAGTCTCTATTAAGGTAAAATATTTAAATAAAGCTCTTAAAATGATTCTTATATGTCAGACAATATTTATAGGATCAGTTAAAAACAAATTAATATTCACATCCTTTCCGTTTTTTAAAATAATATAATGAAAACAGTTAAATTTTATTTTTACAAATTTTACAGTTTAGTTTGCTTTTTATTGTTACAACCAATCGCGTATCATAACTCTTTCCACTAAAAATATAATTTCTGTAATTACATATTAAGAGTACATAATAATGCTTCAAACAATACATAACCTTGCTAAGATACTTCTATTGGGAAAGTAATATGTTGCGAAAGTGTTTGCGAACAGTTTGTACCTAAGTCTTCTAATAAATAAAAAAAAACGTAGAGCCATAACATATTTCTTTCAAAATCTTTATAGGTTTTAATTTGTGACAGAAAAGATTTGTTTCCAAGACTTTTCGTCGAAGTGATGTCTGCGACAGATGTTTGAGATTTTATCAAAAGCACCAACGCACATTTTCAGACTTTGTTCCTGAATTTGTTACAAGCATGCATTTAGCAAACATATTAAATATTTTTATGAACGAAATAAAATGTAAGCTGTTTGAAGGAAAGCATGGAACATGAAATATCTCAGAGAAATATGTTATTACCCATCTAATGCAAAGTAATGGTAAGTTTAATTCAGAGAATAAATTTTACTTAGAATAATCTTTATTTTAAATTTAGAAATATAATTATTACTTTTAGCATAAAAATGAATAGTTCAAATTGAGGCTTTAAAAAATTAAATTAGGAATTGTATTAAAATGACAGAATTCAAGGAAGTGCTAAATAATTTTAAGTATGAGTTAAAAACACAAGAAGCTAGATGTTTTTAAAGAGCATTTTGCCAACGCCATTCTATTCTGGATTAAAAAATTAAAGAAAATAATCAATTTGATTTGCTTTTATATAACAATATATATTTTACATATTTTAATATTTTAATATTTATATATTTTAATATGTCATAAAACATTAAAAAATAGGTTTAACTGTTGCAAAATTTGAATTGACTATTTTAAACGCCATTGAAAATTCAATAAATACATAATTTTTTAATATTGTGGAAAAATTAATATGAATATTAAATAAAATCTAGTTTTTGAGAAAATTCTCTTGAATGCATTTTAAGTTTGATAAAAACCATCGTAATTCTAGATTTATGTCTGAATAAAAATAGAACTCCTAAAAAACACTAATTTGATGGAAAGTTTACAAATTAATGCTCTGCATATTCAAAATTTATAATTCAAATATGAAACTGCAAATATTTTACAATATAAGCATCAGCCTTTACATAATTTAATATATATTGTGCATTATTGCTCTCTTCCAGAGCATCATATAAATAATGGTTAGTTTGTTCATAAAAATATTCATTGTTCTTGTGACCAATAAGTAGTGTATCAACCATGGAATAAGGAAAAATCCTATTGCTAAAGTATTTGCTCATAAGTTAGGAATTATTTTTATAGAAATTTCTGTAGGAAAGTTTTAATTATATGTAAATTGCCAACTTACCCTTTAAATATGTCCTACAATCAAACACAACTTTCTCTGAATGAATTTGAGGAACAAGTGGTATTTTGGAGTACTTTCGAGGGATGTAAATGCACTATTATGGAACAGAAATAATTAAATTCATTAAAGAAGAAACGTTTTTATATGTTCTTATTTATATGGACTATTTTTATGAAGAAAAACATCATGGATTTTTGTTTTTTTTCAGCATTTAATTAAATATACTTTTTAATTACATGGTGTGATAAGATGTGCTAATTTTTGTTCTCTTTAACTGGTTTGCAACAATGTATTGTCATTAACAAATTGCTAATAACAAATCATTTGTAAATAAATGGCAAAAACTAAATTCTTGAAAGGAAATATATTGTATATTCATATTTAAAATCTCGCTTTAGTAATTAAAGTAATTTATAAATACCACTTTAAAGGTTCAGTATTTAATCAAATTTGATTAGAATCTCATGAGAAAGATTCGTTTTTGTAAAATATGTTTTGCTGTTATACTGCATACGTCAACAAACACTCATATTGACTATTTCTTTCCGCCCTTTTTCATAGCATCTTTTGAAAACTGTCACGTTTCGCATTACATTTCAGGAATGTTATTAGATTACATATGCTGTTTTATTTTTTACATTACAGTTTATATCTGTTCCGGATATCTTATGTTTCTTTTTCAGCATAGAAAATGACTTACAATATAGACTATAAAATAAATCAATTGAATTATACAAAAAAAATAGCTTTAACAGATTTTGAAACTTCAAACAAATGTGCAAAAATGAGAAGAGAAAAATATTTTTAACTGAAAACATTGTTTAGTTATTTTAGTGGCAAAAGTACGTGCTGTATATTAACAATTTAAATTGTTAATGTATATTGAGCTAATATATTTTAGAATAGTTGTGCAATTAATAATTTTGCATTGTGTAAAACAGTTTAATAATACAATTAGCAACAATCATTTTTATAAAATTACGTATCAGTATAATATAGTTAGCTGCAGTTCATTTAAAAGTACAACTTAATTGTTTTCAGTATATTGGATATGATATAAAATAAAAATGTAATGAATTATAAACAGGGTTTATTTACAATTTTCTTTACAAAATATCAATTTGTATTCAATGATTTTAATTCTAGAAATATAACTTTTGTGTTGTAATATTGATATTCTTTATCAGTGTATTTAAAATTTTACGACTTGATAAAAGGTTTAATGTAACAGAAAAAACCGTATAAAGTGCAGAGAATATTAATGTTAGATGACAATATGGAGTATAAAAGATATTAAATACTAGATACGAATTTAAACAATTCATATTTAATAACCTAAAGATAAACAGTATTTCACTAATTTTTGATTATTTCTGACTGCACATTGTAATATTTGCGTTATATAGAGTAATTAAAAATTATTTAAATATATTTACATTATCATTTTATAAAGTTTTAAAAGTAAATATTACTATCCTCAGAATTACTTTTTTACTTTTCTTTATTTTGCTTTCATAATGATTCTTGAAGCTCTTACATTTTCTTAATTAAACCGAGTTAAGTTATGTTTAATTGTGTGTAAATCATATAACTTAATAAGTTCTTTATTTTATGTCACAACTCATTCAACTCATTTTTATTTGCTTATGTTAAGAATTCTTTGATTGTAAATTTTGAAAGTTAAAACTGAAAAATATATAACTCTAATATTTTAATTAATTTAATGTAATATTCATTAAAGTATCAGAGTTATATTTATTCAGATTTAGTTTTTTTTGTACTTTAACACCAAGAACAAGAAAAGAAAGAAATACCGAATTTTGTTATTCTTCCTGATTATATATATCAGATCAACATATGAAAGCAAAATTACAATGTTATTTGCAAACCTATTCAATGTATGTTTACAAACAATTCCTTGATTTTTCTGAGTAGTTAAATCACTTATTTATCAATATTAATTTGAAGTTCAGTTTGGACGATAAGATACAAATTATTCATATTTTATTTTAATGTTTTTTTGATAGTTGATAAATTTCATTTATGTGCATCACATATCTCCTACATATAAAAACAAAATGCCTGATTTGATTAGTTTAGGTTTTTTACTAACCTAATTTTAAGCTTATATAAAAAAGCAAAAATTTATTAAAAACAATTTTTTCTGTTTTTATAGATTTTAGATTTCAAGTCATTTTTATTATTAAAGAGAATTTATAGGCTAAAGTAGATTTTATTTTTAATTTAGAAATGGTTAATTGAAATTTTATTATAAATAATATATAAAAATAATGCTACCCTTTGACTTTCAACTATGGTGTTAAATAAAATGAATAACATCGTTGACATATCTAAAAACTAAAAGATTTTTAGAGATTTTTCATATAAATTCTATATTTTATGTTATATATGTTTAAACTTAAAATGAGTATATAAGTGTTTTACTGAAATATTTACTTATTCTTGACGAAATATTCTTAAATTAAGTGCAGTCAGGTAATAGTAGAAGACTATGCGTACGAATTTATTTAAAGTATTTTAATACGAATTTATATACAATAATGAAACATTAAATGTAACAACAATTCAAGCTGTTAACTGAAAAATATATAAATGTATTTGTTATTGCCTTTCTATATTAAAATGAAGATACTAAATATCACAAGAAGAATTGAAGTTATAGTGAAACTATTAAATTTAAATTATGTTACGATTGTATGAATATTAATTCATTATATATAACACTAGCTGATTTACTTAAACTATTCAGAGGAAACAAGTTAGTTTAATAATTTCATTTGAATTTGATGCAAAAGTTCTTTAGGTATATTTTTACCTGAATATTTATTTTTAATTCTTTAGTTTCATAAAGCATTATTCACTATATATTCCTGCGTAAAAGAATGTAAAGCTAAATATTTAACAACATTTCATTATTCTGTGTCAATTATTTGTAAAATATTTTGAAGATTAATAAATGATTAATGTATTTTTTAATCTTTACTATGCAGAGGATTAATATCAAGAAAAATAGATACATTTAGCTAAATAATTACATATTTTATCATTTTAACAAATAGCTGCAATAAGTATAATTAATTATATACAAATAAGTATAATTAAATATAATTTGATAAATTGTAATGGGCAGCCTTTTAGCTGTTGTGATATAGTTTAACAATTTACAACATATCATTTTTCTGGATGGATTATTTAACAGATATTGTGCAGTATATAAGTGTAACAAATAAGAAATTAGAAAAAACTATCTAAAATGCACCCAGACAAATTTACAAGAGGAAAAAGAAACTTCCATTTTACGTTGCTTAAGCGTAACTAGAATCGTACTTAAGTTCTTTCATTCGGAGAAGCGTAGTCCCACCACTATTTCAATTTAAACACAAAACTAAGTTAAATGATGAAAACAAGTAAATGTTATAGAAATAAAAAAATAAACAAATTACTTTTAAATTATTTTTTTAGTCAACTAAGATTCATCCGAATATAGAATCAAGTAGCATTTTTATTTATGATATTTTATTTTATCAATGAGTGATTTTTTAAGTAATACCTTATAAGTAGATTCCTTTAAGTTTATTAGTATAAAAGTATAATATATTTAAATGTTTTAAATAACATGACTAAGTTTTAACAATAGAAGTTATCTACCGAAATGCCTGTCATTAATTAATAGTTGTATTCATGTTTCAAAAGTTGGAAGTTTCGGCTTTTATTAGCATAGGCACGAGAAATTTTAAAATAAATAACCATGTTTGAAGCATGAGCACATGCTTGTGACTGAAAGTGTCACAACTCGAATGAAGTAATTTCTTTTACTTTATTTTACAGAACACCCAACATAAAATCAATCATAAGGAAATTTCGAGGATGATAGCAAGCAGAAGTTTATCAAAATTTAACCGCGAAGAAAATGCTGAATAACTTTTGAGTGTTACATTGATGGATGAAGTTATTCTGAAGGATGGAAACATTTAATGCTCACAGCTTCAAAATATTTTCAAACCACTTATGTGAAAATATTTTTATGTTATAGCAAAAAATGGAGAATAAAGCACTTGTGTTTTAAATTTTGATAAGCTTTTTAAGAATTTACATAAAACCATTTCTTTATTTATTTCTATTGTAAGTTACAAAAGTTTTTTTAAATACAGAAAAGGCAACAATAGGTAAATCTTTAATATAGAATAAATATAACTATAAATAAAATTTTCTTTATATAAATGAATTCAATTTTTAAAATGTTAATTGAGAAATCTTTTAGATACGTTTTAGTTTTATTTGTTTTAAAGAATATTTTATAAAGTTAAAGAATATTTTATAAAGTTAAAGA
>JAPDSC010019838.1:272391-289220 GCA_026290005.1 Latrodectus geometricus | reverse complement strand
TTAAAGAATATTTTATAAAGTTAAAGAATATTTTATAAAGTTAAAGAAAATTAAAGCTGTTTTTCTTTCTTGTGAACTTAATTTAAAAACTAATAAGTGAAAAAGTTTATTGTTATATTAAAAATATTTTAATATTTTTTCATGGAAATCATATAAACATAAATAAATTAATTTGGATAATAATTTCGTTTGTACAAAGTTTCATACATATTTTGTTACTCATATGCTTGTAATAAAGTTAAGATTGTATTCATTTCAACAACTGAAATAACACATGTGTATTACCTCAGTTGTTTAAATTATAAATTATATCTTAATATGACACTTGGAGTGTGCATATTTAAATGAAATATTATATTCCTGTTTAATTATAATTTATATAAGCTTATATTAGAATAACAAATTTACATGTCAAACCTCAATTTGAGTTCTTAATAAAAATAAGGATGAAAATTTCGATGAAAGGTATAAGTATCTAATGTAAATTGTCAATTAGAAATACTTTTACGGCATCAGTTATTATTTAGGAATTATGTTATAAACTCTTACTAACTATTTCAAATCCTTAAATATTTATACTTTTTAAGAAAAAAGTTAAAAATCTTTAGGAGAAACTAAATTGCAAATTTATTGCATGTAAAGTTTACGAAAAATAACAGTATTATTTTTGTAATACTTATAAGTGTAATAATAATATTTATAAATGTTTAAATTTGAATGTTGTATTTTTGTTGTCATTCTTCAAATTCAAATGAGATCTGCCAATGTAATTTTGAATTTTAATAGAGTGAGTAAATATATTAAATTTTTTTGAATAATAAAATGTATTTGAACTTATATGATTAGAATGTATTGTACACAACGTCTATATATCATGATAAACATAAGAAAAATGGAGTATTAATTATAATAAATGAAAGATACAGAAAACAACTTAAAAAGAAAACTGTTAAGAATTACATAGAAATAGTGTTATTATGTTTTAATTTAAACACAGTTATTTTTCACAGTTTTCTTAGTATTAATATTTTTAAAACATTACTATTTTTTCAGTCTTTTTTAAACCACTCTTTGCTTGAAATAAATTTTATTTGAACTTATTTCAAATATTAAATTTATTTCTAATATTTTAAAAACTGTTTAACATAGTCTGATGTTTGTTTAAAAGATGCTAGAGAGAGTTTAAATTCACTTATATATTTATATATTTATTTTAGGTTCGCGTTAAAACTATCACAATGCTTATAATTAAGTTTAAGAATATAAATATTTTGTTTTGATTTTTGTTCTTTATTTCATGAGGCATAATATTTGTTAGAGACATTTAAATAAAATGATTTACTAAACACATTTCTTTTTAAATTTTCTATAAGAAATAATGCTGTTTTATGATTCATATAATTTCAAAAAACATAAAACATAATTTAAAATGCTTTTTATAATTATTCAGACACAACTCATGTTTATGCATTTATATCGATAAAATATTATTATTTGTCACCCGACAGAAAATAAATTTAATTAAATAGTAAACTCTGAATGTTGATAAAATATAGGTTAATGAGACTAATTTATGTTTTCACTGTAAATCTTATATTAATTTTATATATTGATATTTATTAACTGAATAATTATTTTACAAATTTGATTTATCATATCAAAATTGTTTTACAGTCATATAAAGTTTTGTAAATACATAAAAGTAACACATAATTGCTTTTAATTTAAAAAAATTAATTATGCTAAAACAAATAACTTAGTGATTGTTTATTGGTTAGAAAAATAGTGGTGTTTAGAAAATGACTTTTGCATGAAAATTCAAAGTGATATTTTAACTATATATAATACTATTATTTAACTATATATATTACTAAAAATATATATATTACTATTTTTACTAAATTTAAAATATTTCCTAGCAAAATTTTGCTTTCCTTGCAATTGAGCTTGTCTAGTCGTGTATAACATGAATGGAAAGACATTTAAGAATTAATATAATTGAAACTTTTGCATAATTATGATTTGTATTTAGGAAGTATTCCTTTAAAGCACAAGAAAACGTGAATACGAATATATCCTGTTTTCAGTAAAAATGTATGTGCTTTTAAATTGCTAAATTTTTTAATGTTCTCATATTATATGTTGATAAATTTGTAACTTACAGTAAGGCAGGGTTACAGAGATAGCAATTTATCATACAATTTTTGATAAATTATTAGCTCTAGTTATTGACAAGAACTTCGATTCGTTATTAAACTAATTACCACATTTAAACTCATTCAACCGCAAATTAATGAACAGCAAAATCGTTTGTATAAACTTAATGAAGCGCTTTTGATGTATTTTTTTATATTTCGTTTAAAATCAATGTAATTATGTAATAATGTAATCAATATTCTTTGGCCATTGCATGCTATCAGTACTTTATTGTAATTTCCATTTTTAAGTTTATTTAATGGTGATATTTCTTAAAAATATATTGTTTGTTTTATATATATTCATACGAGTAAGATAAAAATATTTTAGAAGATGTTTTCTTGTGCAATTAAGGAAATTATTTTGAGATTGCTTCAAAAACAAAATATACTAAGATACCACTTCGTAAAATTAGTTATATTTATTTTTATAAAAGGGAATTTAAGAAAGAAATTTCTCAGGATAAAAACTATTTTTATTGTAATGTAAATTTTATTAGTAAATGTTAGCTGGCTATATAACAAAATTTTGATTTCATTATTATTTTTTATTAATTAGTAAACTTTATTTATAAGAATTAAAAATTAAGTTTATAAAAACTAGTTCCCTTTTTTTATTGAAATTATTATTGAAATGATAAGTATTTTTAATACTAGCTTCCTTTAATTTAATGAAATTGTTTTCACTTTTGAAAAATGAATTATCATTTATTAATTGCAAAGAAATTTTATTGTTAAGATTTATATTGGAAAGCATCAATAGACACTTGCTCATATTAAGTTTCAATTTGTTCAAATTACAAAAGATACAACACTTAAGAGGAATGAATTTTCAGATAAAAATTTCGGCAAATGCAAAATGTACAAATGATTAAAATATCTGAGTCATGATTCATGCTTGGCCTGAACTGCGCTCTCTCAGTCGTTGCTGAAATTGTGTAAACAAAAGACTGGATATTTTCTGAAAATGGGTATTTGTTAGTGGTAAGAGTTAAGTGAGAAATAAAACACCTGACGCCTCTCTGATGAAAGATGGCAGCATTTTCAACAGCTTATGGAATTTGAACAATTTTCCTTTATAAACTTTTCTATCTTGTAGACGGGAACCGGGACAATTCGGAAATCTGGGAGTTGACACCGAAAAAGTGACGTCAATCCAAGATCATAAGCACCAGGTATATTAGGTGGCGCTAGTAGACGTACAACTTTATATAGATAGTTTATTGCATTTTATTCCACTTTTACAATAGTGTACCATTGTAAACCTCGTCAGGTTTTTGACATCATCTGTATCATGCACAACGTGCATGCAAAAGAATCGACATCTGCAATTGTAGTGAACCATTCGTAAACCATTGTGTTAAAAAGCAAAAAGTTGTTTATTTTATGAATAAATAATTCAACATGTAATTTTACAAATGTTACATATTCATGTTAGACGATATGCCGGTGGACGCTAACTTTGGGAAATAAATTATCAAATGTCAAACTGAACGGTTACCAGAGTTTTGATCTTGGGGTAATTTCCGTTGCCTCAAAATTTAGGTATTCTTAATAGCAAGAGGAACAACAATGATGTTGTGAAACTTAAAAATTCTCATTTTTCTTTAATACATTTCTGAAGCTTACTTTCAACAGGGCAATGTCAGTTCAATAATTTCAAAGAATTTTTGAGACATGTTTTCAATACAACACAAACAACTTATTCCTCGAAGCTTTCTCACAGGATATGTCAACTATAAAAGTGCGTGGGATTTCTTTTGTCAGATCATGATTCTTCAACTGCTTCTTAAAGTGAATTTTCGTATGCATTATGGGTTACTTTTCGGCAGAGATGAAAAAATTAATTGATACCATGGAACATTGTAAGGCATGGTGGCTTCATAAAATACTGATTTACAGATTTCAGATACTAATTTTGTTTTCAATTACAAAAGTTTAATAATTTCTTTAAGTTATTATAAGTTATATATTTTTATTTATTAAATTGAATTTAATTCTGGTGATTTTGTCATAACGTTGATATTTTTAACAACGGAGGTGCATAGAATTTTTTGTCAAATTAATTGAAAGAAAATACACATGTTTTTATTTTCAAATAAATATCATTAAATATATATATATAGTCTAAGAGATCACTTTCACACTTTCTTTGCATATATACAGATTAATCTTAAAACAATACGTATTGAACATTTCAAAATTTAAGTATATTCATTTTATGTTAAGTATAAAATTTTATAATATCAAACTTTTATACTTAATATAAAATTTTATTACATCAAATAATGTTTCATCTTTTGATTTTTGCTATTGTAGCATAAACGCTGATATAATATTATCAATAATGGAATTATTACCAGTACAAATGGAATCAAACGTGATGTAGATTTTATGATGCACAGGGAATTATTAATGCAACTTTTTCTCTTAATCTATTAGATAAGTCTAATATTGTTAAAAATATGTTTTCTTTTTGCTGACATACTTATTTGTGTATTATATATTTATTATGAATTTATTTTCCGAAATAAATAATTTTTTTAAGGAGTATTAACTGTATATTCTTCATAATGCATTAATCAAAGTATGAGTAAAAGAAAGAAAAAAAAGAATGGAAAATAAATGTCTTCAAAATATTCCAAAATACTCAAAATTTATTCCTTTTCAATTTGATATATGCAGATCATAATAAATATCTCATTACAATTTGATCATAAATAACTAAAAACATACTACTCTAGTCACATTACTCCTATAAGAATCTGTGTTTGTGGTTTAATGTTTAGAAAAAAGAGAGATACATGTTTTAATTATCTTAAAAAGATGGGTAGAGTTCCTTAGAAATCACTCTCACGGGTTAAAATAACAGTAAATCTTGTCTGAATTCCAGCTTCTACTTTCTTTGTTTTGTTTCGAAATTTTTAAGACTAGTTCATAAGCATCTCACCAAATATTCATAAAGAAGAGGTAATTTGATTTTTACATAGACACATTAAACGGAACTCTATTCACAAAACCGATTCATAATCTGGATAACAGAATGTTTAAAATTATTAACTAAGGAAAAACAAAATTGCACTCTTTTTATCTTTGTTAAACATGAACCAACAGAATGTATGTCTAAAAACGTTTTCATTTAAGTGAAAAACTATACGGTATACGATAACATTTTCTTTCCATGAGGAAAGAAGAGTAGCTCATATCTTATTTCCGATATTCTTTAAATCGATTACATTTAACTCATGAAATTACGTGGAAAAGCCTCATTTTTCATGACATTTTTTTACGATTAAGTGATTATGTGTTTGATTCAAGAACTACCTTTTTATTGTTTGTGTATATATTAAACGTTTCTTATAATCTTTTTTAAGTGATTAAATTTCTTATCTATTACTTAATTGAAAAATTTAATTGAAAAAAAATATGCATAAATGGTTTGCTAATCATTAATTTAGTAAAAAGACAACTTGATTGTGTTACATGTTTTTATTAAAAAAAGTAAATTACAGTCACTTAAAAAATAATTCATCCCTAAAAAATCTTAAAATTTATGTAATTACTTTTTTCGTAGGTATTACCTAATATATTTAACTGAATCACAAAATCGATTTCATATCAAAAAATATGTAGTCAAATTAAATTTAATACCATTATGTGTGATCAAACAATAAATATATATGTGTTAAATAACATAAAATCAGTATTTATAAATCAAAAGTTAATTGTAATATACACAAAAATATTACTCCAGTTGTAAAATGGACAAGTATGATTAACTTTTTTAGTATGTCACACAAGGCATTTTGTAGAAAGCCGTCAGAAAATATAACTGAAATATATAACTATTATTCTTAAAAAAGATAATTGCTAAAATTTCTTACACCTATATTTGTATGAATTATAATTAGAAAGTCACAAACAAACATTTCTTCCAACTTTAAACTGAAGACGTACTTTGATATTAATTTGAAAAATTAAAAACTACAATATATTTGATATTTTTATCTAGAAAGTTAAGCAAATGAACAATGTATCATGAAATATTTCCGGATTCTAATTTCGAAAGAGGTTTTTGGTCATATTCTCTGAAGAGCAATAATTGTGAAGCTCATGAGACTCATATAACACTTAGCAATACAAACATGATAGTTTTGATTATTTTTTTTATCGTAAATGGGACAGTTTATATACTAAAACGGAGCATGAAAAAATCAAAAAAAGTAAAATAAATGTTTTTGTGAGCAGTATTAGCTTATAAATTATTTTCTAAAAATATCATAATTATTCAAAATTATAGTCCCTATAAACCCATAAATTATTCTACAATACATTTTATGGTGCAAGGCTTAGTTTAGTTTGAAATAATTTGAGTGCTTTAGTGAAATTGAATACTTTAAATTTTAAAAATATTTTTATTGTAATTATATGAAAGTCTTTTAATTGAGTTTTGGAAATTTGATTTAAAGACATAATAGGAAACATAATTTTGTTGAAATTTATTTAATGGTCATTTGAAAAACTTCACTATTATAATGGAACCATCATTTCTATTATTATGGCTGTTACATAAAGAAAAGTAATAAAAAGAAAATCACTTAAGTATCTTATAATGATATAAATATTATTATTATTCTAAGATACTTAAATAATTATTTAGAATAATAATAATATTATTATTGTATAAAATAAAGAAAGGAACTGATTTAAGTAACTTAAGGTAACCGCTTACAAAATATAAATGTTTTTCCAAAATTATGTATTGTTATAAAATGGAATAATGCAATTACACCAACATATATTTAAACTTTAAATTTCGTTTAGAAATGTTCACGTTTGTTTTGTCTAATGTAGTTGTTGGTATGAAGGCATCAGCAAACAAAATATTCAAATTGTTTGTGATATGATGGCATGTTGAGGATACATTATACTTTCAAAGAATGAAATTCTAAAAATGAAATGTAGAGCACTTTAAAGATATATTCAGTGTTTGTAGTCAGAGCTTTAAAATAATATTCAAATACTTTCTTACAAATTCACAAATATTACTCAAGTAATCAGCATTAACTCAGATATGTGACATAAAATATGCATATTTTTATTTAGCAAAGGAAATTTGTAAAATAGGATTTTAGATTTAGTTATATAAATCTGTTGAAGAAAAATTTTTATGTTTAAAAACTGCATTACCATTATTATATTATGTAACATGTTTATTTAATTCAGCACATGACCATTGATAATGCATGGAACGTGTTAAATATTTAATAATAAATCAAAAATTTCTATTATTTGATTAACAATTGAATATTTAATATGTTGTACAGAAAACTAAAATTGTAAAAATATGACTCAAATACATAATCTTATTTTAGGTACTATAACAGCAGCAATTTCATGATGTAGAAATTAACTCTTTTTTATTTTGCAACTAATCCCTTAATAAACAGTAAAATAAACCAAATAGTTATAAATATGAAATTCAAGATCATAATTTCTTGAGTTAATTCAATAATTCTCTAACAAAGAATATAAATTTGATTTTTCAATGTTGTCGTCAAATAAATAACATAAAAGTTATAAACACAATCGATAAATGAATTTATAATTTGGTTATAAGAATATATAGTACTACATGAATTTATAATATGGCTGTTTTAAATTTTAAATATTTTTAACTTAGGGCTCAAATTTGTTTTCTAAAAAATTCATTTTAGATATATGATCGAAATATGTTTTAAATGAAATACAGCAATTATTTAAAAACATGAATGAAAACAATTATTTTTATATTTTGATCTAAAATAAAAATATTTAACGGTTTTAAATGAAAAAATCTCACTTTGTGAAATTAATTTAAAAAATTTTAATTTTTATGTATGGATTTTCATGTAAAATCATTCTTTACTATATTTCTTTACTATTGTTATGTATTAGAATTTTTTGAGATGAAATAAACTTTTTATAAATTTAAAATATAAAACTTTTGTTGTCTTTAAATTGTGTAGAAATGTAAAATAATAAATACTTAAGGTAGATTTTCATACTTGAGATAAAAATGCTTTTTAAAAATATATATAATAGGAATCTGTTATTTCTATCATTGTTTGAAATAGTTATTAAATATATAAATTGGTTGAAAGATTTTTGGTAAACTATAAATGGATTTAAAAATATAAAATATTTCATAAAACATTATGAAACATTATTGGAAAAATAATAAACATTAAACAAATAATCTTTCACATGTTTATTATTATTATTATTATAGAAATAATATGTTTGACATATATATCATATTGAAGGGAATTACTTATATTTGTACATCAATGTGAAATTTAAATATAAGTATAAGAAATTTCTGAAGACCTGATTAAAAGCTACTCATAAACAAAAATACATGATTAAAAAAGCTTTATACTTATAGGGCGCAAACATTTTTTTAGTCAGGGAAATGAGCCATTTTATTACTGAGAATAAGTGATATATTGTGAGAGAGGATTTTGAGTACTGATATTTTTCTTCAATCAATCAATAATATTTTATTTTAAAAAAAGTATATTTCCTACAAAGTTCTCATTCATATAATGTGTGTATATAAAATTTTCTTTTCATAATATATTTTAATATTATTTTTACTACATTGTCATGACGATAGGAAAGAAAAGTACTTTGAAGGGAAAGTAATCAAATTGTTCTAGATGATGGTAAACATCTAAATTAAATTATCAAGTATTTTCTTTACTTTCTTTTAAAAGAGCACATTTTGAAAGTAATACAATTTAAAAATCATTTAAAAGTTAGATGTTGAGCAAGTTTTGCTTAAAATTTTTAAATGATTTAATTCTGATTTAAATGAAATTAACAGTTTTTGTTTTTTTCATAAATATGAGCATAAATAAAAGTGTTTTTTTTTTAAAAAATTTAATGTAGTAATTTGGCCGTTCTTAAATTTGAAATACTAGAAACTAAAATGAATTTCTACATTTTGCTTCAATTTTTGCAGAAATTTTAGTGAAAGACAATTATCTAATGAAATTATATTTTACTATACTATTTGAAAATTTAAGTATTTATGATTTAAATTATATATAGAAGATGTAACTATACAACTATCAACATCAACAGAATTCTTTTATTATATTTTAAAAAAAATTATACAAATAAATTTCTTATAAAAAGTAAGTTATTTCTTTTAAACATTCTGGCAATCTGTTTAGAGTTTTTTATAATACAGTTATGCTATTGATGATGCTTCATTAAGAATAACAAGCATGTAGAAATAGAAAAATATAAAAACGATTCTGAATCAAGTTGTTTCAAGGTGGAAGAAAAAGTTTACTTAAATGTTAGAGAAATTCAAGAGCATGATTAAGTTTCAATATCACCAAAATGCCTCTACACACCTTTGAGCATTTATATGGTCTTCTCGTTATCCAAATCAATTTGCTAACTTCCAGACATTAAAAATTTTCAAAATTTCTCTAATGAGTTGTTAAGAACATAGTTTTAGGTCTATTGAATTAATTATTATTAATCTTTTTATATAATATTCTATATATCTCTGCAATAATTTCAACTTATCATTAATTGGATTATTTTAAATAAACACATGTATACTCATAAATGTAATTTTTATATATTTGAAAAGCTGTGCATTTTATAAGCAATGCTTTCGATTAACCATTTTGATAAAGCTAATTTGATGTTTATATGTTGATGTGATACTTCTAGTTACAATTATGATAATTTTAGATACATTTTATTCTAATTATTTTCAATTAAAATTTAATTTTGTGCAAAGATATTTAGTAACGCCTTTCACAAAGACATACATAATACGCAAGAATACATAAATAACACGCATAAATTACATATATTACAGTCAAGAATCATTTCAGATATTGATCAAAATATATGAATAACAATTACTGGAAAATATAAACCAATGGTTATTAAATAAAAAAAAATAATTATTAGAAGGTTTTAACATAATACTTAAAATTTTAATAATTAAAACAGATATAATATTTTTATGCGTGTGAATATATTTATGTCATATTTTAAAAATGCTTTCCTATACAAAATTATCTAAAATGACAGAAAAGATATTAGAATTAATTTATTATAAAAATACATTCCTTTTATATATGAAACTTGTAAAATAAAAATTTTGTCTCATGAAGAACAAAAAGTCTATGAACTATAAATATTATATAAACTTTAGGCAATTGCTTCAAAAATATAATTTTTATTTTGATTGAGGTAATTTTTATGTATGCCTGTTTGTTTTATATTTATTTTCGTATGCTTCAGCTAAATACATTTAGGTAACATTTAAAAATGAATATTTAACAATAGATTTCTACTTTTTAGTTAAAAAGTGAGATATAATTATTTACTCAATAAGTTAAATATTAATCATAATGAAAGAATGAATTTAAAGAAGGATGCTTTGCTTAAGGGAAGTTACTGAAAAGTATTATTTTAATGAAAGCATAAATAAGAAATTTATTTTTTGATATGCTTTTAGGATATTCAATATTTTATTAAGTTTTTCAAATTATTGAATATTTATAACCTTCACAGTATTTTCACGATATTTCTCTTATTATCTCAATTTTTCAAAGGAAAAAATAGCGTTTTTGAAATAATGCTTTTTTTAATGAAAAATCAATGAAGAAATTATGCTGTTTTTTGTGAATTTTTTTATCATATTTTATTTGTTTTAAATATGTTGGTATATTATGTCAGAACATTTAACATATTTACTTAAGAAAATTACTTTATTACTGTTTCATTTATTTTTAATAAGAAGCTTTAACAACTTTATTAAAAAATTGAAACATAACATTAAGTGTTTCATGATTATATTCCATGAACTTGATTGAAATAAATATTTGAACCTATACAGTCTTACAGAATCAAAACGTACATTTACAATCAATACGTACAGAAATTATCAAACTGAATGAACTAACGTTAATCAAATATTTAGGCAAATGTCAAAATATTGAATGTTTGTTGGTTGTATTTGGGATGCAGAGTTTAAAATATTGAAAATTATCTAGAAAATAATTTCAGTTGTAGTTATTTTTCATTTAAACTTTCTGAAATATATTAAAAAATGTTAATCTTAGAGTTTAATAAATTATACCTATTTTTGTTTGTTATTGCCTCAAAAGTAAAATATTTTTCTGTGATTAGATAATCATATAAATGTGTTACTTTTCATGTCATAAATTACATCACATGATCAAAGAGATACGGAATACATAAGCAAATTACCAGTTAAACTCAATCTTATCTTTGAAAGCAATAAACTTTAAATAAGAAGAATTTATATCAATATTGCCACTCAAAATCATTGAATACTGCTTATTGACTAAGAAATTACATTATATCCTATACATTATGACAAAAAAATAAAGGTTAACTTTAGTTAAACTGATTTGTTTATTTATTTTGAGACTATATTTTGAAATCCATAAAATATTTAAATTATCTCACACCAATACGAGTTTTTTGAAAACAAGCGTTAAAAATATTCTCTATTAAAGTTAGGGTTCACGTAATTTTATATTGTAGAAAAGTAATAAAATTTTATCTATAAGAAGATGTAGAAAGAATGATTTTTTCGAAAATATTTTGTTATCTTTCTTTACTTATAATTTACTTATCCTGTAATCTCAAACATTTATGTATAATGGATTCCTTTCACATAAATTATCAGTGGATCTATATATATATATATACATTAAGTATTTCACATAATGTACATTTAAACACACTTTTAAATGTAAAAGAAATGAATGTGATGTAAAAAAAATGAATGTGATCACAAAATGTTTAATAAAATATGAAATATTAACCTATATTTAAAATCAGATGCATTTTTGATTTTACTTTTTTTGTAAAAGCACTCGGTAATTTTTACATATATTTGAAGTTATTTAAAGAAAATGTACGCTGTAAAGTTTTAAAATTTGAATTAAATTTCAATTAAATAGGATATTTTATTATTTGCCTTATAATATTAATAAACTATTTTTTTTATAAATAATAAGGTAATAAAAACAACTAAATGTTGAAATGGCAGTACACAAAGTTTTATATAATGGAATTCGTTATTTGTTTTTTCCTTTTTAATTTTTATTCATTAAATCTAAAAATGCTTAATTAATCACATAAAATAGCTTTTGATAAAAATGAAAACAATATTTTTTCATTATTTCCTTTCTAAACAGGTGTATATTCATTGTATTCTTAATGTATTGTATGATGTATTTCATATGACCTAGTTGTTAAGTACTTAATCTTCACTAGAAGCACACAATAAGTTATTGAGAGTACAAATCGGTGTAATTGATACAACCTATGATAACTCCGAAAACAATGAATTGCTTTAGTCAAGGCAAAGTAACGATAAGACTGTCAGAGGTATACCTTCTGTAATCACAACTATAAACTAGTGAGACACATTTGGTCCTAATTTAATGTTCAGAGTTTCCATTAGTACATTGCATCATTTAGGCTGTATTGAAATCAAGCACATAATCTTCTATTTATTAAGATAAGGATTCAATCAACTCAGTGCTTTATGCCTTTTAAGAATAATAACTTATGATTAATTTATTTCATTAAGAATTTTAATTTTTGATTGTTTGATAAATTTAGTTTTCAAAAAAACGAGAAACTGGATTTTAATTCAAAATATTTTTGTGAAAATTTATATGAACTTAATTATTTTAATGAAATATTACGTACCAAATAAGATACAGCGTAATTACCTTAAGCTAAAGTTTTTACTCCTTCACCTTCGATTATCTTGTGAAATATTTCCCCATAACTGAAACATTTGCTCCATTCACTGAACAACTTATTTTTTTGGTGTTTTATTTTTGAGAGACAATTTTTTCATCTTGATCAGCAAACTTCAATGTTTTTCAGAACTCTTACTGAAACTCTTGCAAATGATTTATTTGTTTTGATTTCTGTCAATGAAGGAATTTTAATAAAAAAAAATTCCGCTTCTTGATTCTTTGCTATATAGAACATAAAAGTCTTTAAACGAGTATGTCACGATTTCGACGCATCTATGAATTTGAAAGTGAAAAGCTATTTCATGCTATGAATAGTAATTTTTTTTCCCTTTGAAGCTGCTGAAAATCTAAAACTGAGAGTCTAAAAAACTTCAGACAGCATTTGAATTTTTTGAAAATGGATAAAAAGTTTCGGACTCTTTCTTTGAGTTAGAAGTGGAGAGGATGGCATTTCTTAGTCTTCAACATGTCAATCATGATTCTTTCTCTCTGAATACGGATTATATTCATCTGACAGTTGCTCTTTCCCTTAATTTTATTTCTACAGCTTCCCTATCTTAGTAAATTAAATATAAAATGCACGTAAATTTAGAAACAAATTGACTATTTTATAATACAATTATTTTACCTTTGATCACATATGCATTACTTTAAAATAAACGTATAAAAATTCATTCTAAAATATAATAAAAAAAAAATTTAATTTTTATTATATTCTTTATCAATAGACTAATATTCTTTAAAAAAATAACGTGTTATATAATTATATTTAAAAATAACGTGTATTTTGGCTATTTACGTTTTTATTTCTACTCAGTTTGGCTTAGAATTGTGTCTTTTATTGACCAACTTACTGTAGTTCTAAAGTGAGCAAACATATCAAAAATAGAAATAAGAGTACGGAAGCTCTTATACCGGTAAATTTAACTTAAAATATGTTATTTTTTATTATATTTTAAATTTATATATAAAATGCAACAAATATAGTTTCTTAAATTAAATTATTAATTAAATATTATTTTAAAAACAAATTATTTTAGAACGAGTGCATGCCATTTTTAGTTAGGAGTTCATTTTTAATGAGTGAGTTCGAATTCACTTTGGGCTAATTTTAAGTATTTATTATTTAAATGTACTCAAGGTATTTCTTAACGAAATGTTTGTAACATTTTGTTAAAATAAAAGAATTTTTTCAACAATTATTTGTATCATACTTATAAGGTAAGCATTATCGTGATAATGTTTATGTTTTATATATCATACAAATTCGTTATATTTCTACGTTCTTTGTATGATACATATAACATAAACAATAATAAACGATGTGTAATTTTAAAATTAAATTTTAGAAATAAACAAAATTCTTTCATAATTTTCAAAATAAATATGTACAGTTTAAAAAAAAGTTATTAATTTTGTTCTATTAATTAAAATATTTAATTTTATATTTGATAAAATTTGAAAAAAGGAAAATAATTGGTGCATAAGAATAAGCATAAGCATAAGAATTATACCTAATATGCTCATATGTAACCTTTATAAGTTCTTTATAAGTCCTTATAAGGTGATACTTTATAAGTTCATTATTACTTTCTGTAACAGCATGAAGAAAAACATATAAGGTGCATTTTAATTAAAAACGTTTTAATTTTGCATGAGTAGAATTATAATATAAAATATTAAATCAAAAATAATTATTATTATAAATAATAGTATTATACATTTTATCACATAAAGTATTTTTGTAAATATTATAAATACGGCAATACATTTAAGTTTAATGTTAATATGTTTGAAAAACAATTATTAAATATACAATAAGAAATGATATGTTTAACTCTTAATATGAAGTAATAAAAATAAAGTATAGATAAGTAATAAAAATATATATCTGAAAATGCAACTTTTAAATTTCATAAGTGTTTTAATCTTCGTTTTTCTCTGATATATAATATTCTGTAGTGAATTCAATTTATCTCAAAAGACTTGCCTAAATTAAAATATCTTCACTACTGAAATATGGATTTCTAATTACATGAAAATATTTTGCATATTTCCTTCTCGTTTTAAATCTATTTCGAAGGAGTTTCTAGATAGTTAATTTAATATTTTGATTAGTTTGTAAAACTATTGATGCTTAATGTTACTTTTGTAATTTTATCCGTATTAGCTATTTGGTAATTTTACATCAAAATATTTTTAACTATTACACCAGTATATTTCTGTACAATCTACTAGCGTTTTACAATAACTTTTTAAATGGAATTCTTCCATTTGAAAAAGTTAGTGTAAAACACTAGTTTTACTAAAAAGTTTAAGGTTTAGATTTAATTGAACCAAAAAATTTAAGGTTCAGAAAAATCAATTAGTGATGAGATGCGTGATTGCATGAGTTGATTTTACCTAGTTGGATTTATTTTTAAATTTGATTTTTTAGTGATGACATTTCTTCTCTTTGAAATGAAGCATTACGTTTAAGTTTTGTATTGCAGATTTTAAAATCTCATGAAATATTTTATGAATTTAATGTTACTTTTGTTATCAACTTATTAATTCGAAACTCATTAACTCCGTTTGGTGCAGACTATCAGTCAATGAATGTATCAGTCTCAAAGGATAATAACCAATTTATTTTTGATAACAATTTATGGCATGTTTTCCAGACTTATGTATTTGTACATGAATTTTGGTGTTTAATAATATTATGAATAGTATCCATGTTACCTTGTATATATTTTATAGTAAGAAGCATGAACATCTATTAATTATATAGTATTAGACATAAAACTTAAAGAACAAAAATAAACCTATTATGAGAAATCTGGACATTAGGGAAAGTCAAAGTCTCAGTAGAGTTAACAGTAAATAAAAAATAGAAATATATCATCAACATCTACTGCACATAAATTGTTCACATGTGAAATTTTTCAGAATTACACATGAGGGAAAAGTTAAGAAGCAAGAAATTGAAACTGTTAATAAAATAGATTATGATGATGTAGAGTGACCCAAATAAGTTCTTGGATAATGAAATAATGAATGATAATGCTTTATAGGAATAAACAATTTTGTTTCAATTGTATTTATTGATTTTATTATTAGACACTATCAAAAATATCGAAAATACCGGGGATTTAAAAATACGTTTTGAAGACAAAAATAAGTTCATTACATAAAACTTATAAGAGTATTTCTGCAGAAAAATTTAAATAGAATTACTAAAAAGAGATTACATCGTGTTTTTTGCCAAAGGGATAGTGATTTCTGCTATTTTTGGTAAACTGATTTAAAAATCAAAATTTGAATCATAAACTGATTTACTAAGTTGAAAAACTATTACAGTCATTTATTCAAACCATAAATTTTCATAAAAATACGTGTCAGTCAAAACTGTTTAAAAGGTTAACCCAAATTCATTAGTATTAATGCTCCAGTATGAGGAGAAAAAGATAAGAAGAATGTTACTAGAGATAAATGTTAAAAATAACTGTGTTAAAATAACAAAACTATTAAATTGCTTATGACTAGGAGTTATGACTCATGAAGAAATCAAAGAATCCAAAAGGAAAGAAAGGAATTACATATTCGAATGCAAAAAAGGAAAAAAAAATAGTATGATATCTGCAAAAGTATGCTAACTAGAAACAATGAAATATTACATTTCTCCCAAATTTTGTGATGAAATTTTAAGCATTAATGGACATTCAATAAAAATCGGAATAATGTTTCTAGATTTTTAAATAAGCATTGTCAAACCATCCACCTGCGAAGTATATATATATATATATATATATATATATATATATATATA
>JAPDSC010019838.1:258919-272291 GCA_026290005.1 Latrodectus geometricus | reverse complement strand
AATAATCTAAATGGAAGAAATATAAAAGGTGTTATTAAGTAAAGTTACAATCTTTTCTTTTTGGGAAATGTCAAAATAAAAGAGTAATAAAAAAATAAAATGTAAATTTATTAAGTGAATATATTATAAAATATCAATTGTTCATAAAACAGATATAAACTGTTGCAAAGTTAATGCTAGTATAATTATTTAAATTTTAGGATTCTCAATGCTTCTTAAAAATAAACTACTTGTTTAGGGGATTTTTATGAATCTATAAAACTAAAATTAATGTAGAGTGAGATAAATTCAGAATTTTAATATAATGTCATAGTCGTAATTTTATCTCTAAAATAACCATCTTTATTACCTCACTGAATTATTCATTTATCTTTCGGGGAAGCTATAAAATGATTTATCGAGCAATATCATTCTTTTTAAAAGTTAATTTTATCAATAGTTCTGGTAACGAAATGCATTAATTAACTTTGGTCTAATAACAATAAAAATTTATTCACATTCATTTTATGATTAATTAAGTGTTATGTGTATTATGTTTGAAGTTAATAATAGTTGATATTACAATTCATTTTTCATTATTATAAAAAATAATATTTTCCAAAATAATAAATTTGTGATTCTCCTTCAGACTTAGACATTTAGAATGAGTAAAATATATCCTGTAAAACAATTTATTTATTGTTTTGATACTTAAGTATTCTTGTTCAGTTATCTTTAATATGTGAATATCATTCTCTTATTTTATCTAATATAAAAATATGGTTATGTATAATTAAAATTTTTTTAAGCTCCATGCCATAGCACACTTAAGGAAAATAGTTTTAATCTCAATATTTTCAGGATTTCATATTTACTTTATTTACTGTTTTCATTACAAATTTGAATTTTCAAAATTATTGATTTATTATATTTAGGTAATTTTTAAATATAAACTGTCAATCAATTTAAATGTTTTGATAATCGTTGTGATACAATCAGTATAAAAAATAATAAGTTAGCAAACTAATCCATAAAAAGTATAGTATAGTAAAATGAGTATTTTCAAATTAACATTCACTGTTAAATAAATTCTGTAAATGTTTAAGAAAAACACATAAAATATCTAGGGTATTTTAAAAAAATTAAAAATATTCCATATACAATAGTTTTGAAGACACACTTAGATTTAAAAAGTTTTATAGCAAATTATTGAATGCTTTTAAATGATTTCTTTTTAAATTATGCAAAATAATATCAGACTTAGAAGAAAAGTATATATTCTTATTTTAGATGGATTTGTAAGAAAAAATACTAACAAAACTAATTTTATTAATCCCCAAATAAATGTTATCAAAACTAATAAGTATATTAGATTATTATTTATTTGAGGATAAGTATTTAAAAAAATGTTTTCGATAAATAAAAATATTTCAGCTACTCATGTTTGTTTTAAATGCAGTGTTTGAAATAAATAAGCACTATATAGGTTTGGAAAGTATTTAATACAGAAATAAATATCAATAAATATACACCACACGCAATAACGATATAAAAACGGTATGTTAACAATATTAACAGAATTTATTTTTAAAAAAATGCAAGGAATGAATACTGGGAGTAATGTTCCATATTTTTAATACTAATAATTGAGAAGAAGATAATGAACACTATAAAAAATATATCCAGAAACAGTACAATAACAAAGAATAAATTAGTTTTTGATTACCAACGTTTCGGGATAGCAGGATTATAAACAAGAAAGAATTAAGTAATTCGAAATACAAAAGTTAGTAAAATATTATATTTTTTTAATTAGGATTTTAACTTTTTTATTAATGGAACAGTGGTCATTCAAAAATATTTATTACTTTTGTAACATTGATAGTGGCTAACTATGTCTGGTTGATATGCGTTTTTTCGCTTAGACATGTCTCTTCATCATGTCTTTCTTTTAAATAAATATAAGAAAAATAATTAAGAATTACAATTGTAATAATTTTCATATACAGAAATTATATCCACTGTGTACTAAGCAAATTTTACCCTAGAAGCATGCACAATATAATAAATTAGCAAGATAAAATTTTTATTAAAAACAGTACAATTATTTAAAATTGTCAATTGTTTTCCCAAATGAGAAAATTTGTCATCTGTAAAAAATATAATGATGTTAAAAGAAAAAAAAAATGTATATTCTTTTTTTTAAATAGTTAAAATGTTTTTGGTATTTAAGAGGATTTTAAAATGTGTTAACATTTTCAATTTAAATTTCCACCGTTTTATGAGCAGGCGTAACAATTTGCTTCAATCATAAATCTGTTTCTTTCCATAAACTAAATATTACTTATATTAATGAACGTAAGCATTTCATATTCTATTAACAAATCTATCATGTAATTTTCTTCTAGAATTTCTGCTAATGAATCTATAAAATAAATATCTTTAAAAAACGCATTCACATTATGACTGAAATTCGTTGCTTGAATTTTTTTGTTTGAATAAATTAAAAATGAACAATAAAAATGCTTTATTTAAAATCAGACATATTGATAAAGCTCTGTATTTAAAATTAGAAAAATGTTTTTTTCATTAAAATCAATATCTTACAAGTAGTATTAAGCGAATTAGTGCATACATATTTTCGAAAATTCCTGAAATATGATAGTTCGATGAACTATTTTTTAAGAAAAATCAAGAAAATGTTGATTTATAGTTTTTAAAATTTACATTACAAGAAAACATAACAACTTAGATTTAAATTTCAAAAAGAATAAACATGCCAAAAGTTATAATCTTTTTAAAAAGTAAAATCCTTATGTCATAATAAAGAATAAACTTCATTGTAATTCTTGGAATAATTTCCATAAAATAGTTCAAAATGTTGCTATTTTTTCCCTGAAACTACTAATCCTTACAATAAAATATCCAGTTACAGAGAGCATTAGTTTTCATTTCTGGTAGGCTATGCTTGAATACTATTGTTATCTTTATTGCTACTGAAGCAATTTAAAATTAAAAAAATGCTCTTTTAAAAGAAAGAAGAACAGTAAGAACGAGAAAATTATTTCTGACCGTCTTTAGAAAGAAAATAACGAAATAAATTATTTTTATTTTTTGACTTATTTCAGCTTCTAAAAGAATTATTTTTATGATTTATATTTTAATTAAAATATAGAAAATGAATGTTTAGTTATCATAGATTCAACATATTTTATAATTGTTACTTAATCAACATAAAGCAAATTATGTTATCATTTAAGTTTTAAAATATGTTAAATAAAACAAAAATTAATAATGTTATCAAATCTCTTACATTACTTTAGAATTACTATCTATGCATATTTTCAAAAAACTGAAATTATAAATATTTTCATAAAAATAATTATCACTTAAATCACTTGAAAACTTAATAAATTGCATGCTGAAATAATTATTGTATTTAAAACAGTTTTAGGAAATTATATTTTTCCATATTATATTATAAAATAAGACAGTATTTACAAGTTATTAAACAAAACATCAACAATTGCATACTGAAATAGGTACCCTTACTGCTTATGTTACATATGTATGTATGTCTGCACAAATTCACTTTTGTAAAAAATAGAAAATAAAGAAATGGAGAGATGAAGTTATGAATTTGAAGTTTTTAGCAAATATAATATAATACGTTACGCAAATCAATAATATTTGAAAATCGTAATATATGTGAGAGGACTGTGCTGCGAGCTTAAAGCTGATGTTGAATACATTTAAACAAAGGACTGTTACGGAACTTTCAAATGATGTGTTTGTTGTTATCTTCAAGTGCTAAACGTTTGATGAGACGTAACACAATGACTCTCTCTCTTTGTTTATTATATTTAATTATGTTCCTTCCTGTAACTTATGGAGTTCGCATAGTAGGAAATCATTCTTTTCTTCACTGAGGATTTCCTAATCGTCTTATATCAATCAAAAATGGAGACTGCTGTTTTCATTGGCACTTCTTTCGAAACTTTTATTTGGGATATCACGATGACCACTTTCATGTTTTATGGTTACCCGGAGTAAGTTTATTTTCGAAGTGCGTTACGGAATTCCATATTGAATGAACATCTGATTTGTGGTTTGGAATGGGAATACATATTATTTCAGAGCAACGAATGGGAGTAAGCATAACAGCAAAAGAAGTATCAATGCTAATAAATTTCGAGTATCATTTCTTACCCTGTCTAAATCTTCTACTTGTATTTTCTCTGTGTCTACAATATTACCAAAAAAAAAAAAAAAAAAAAACCTAAGATTTGAAAATTTCGATGTTTTTTTTCTGTTTATGATTTATGACTTTCTTCGGAATTTTTCTACACTTTCTTATTTGCTCTTGCCCAGTTAAAATGTCTGGCTGATTAAAATAAAACACTTCATAATTCTCATTCTAAATCACAAAATTAATTGCAGGTAAACAATCATCTAGCAAATTATTAATTTTGTCATTAGACTCATATTCTATCTCAGTTCTGGTTTTATCAGAAGCATTGTTAACTGTTTCTATTAAAGTATGAAGCTCTTCGGTTCCAAGATAGTTAATTGAGTGACTTAGAAAAAACAATTTTTTTTAAACTTAGAAACTTTAAAAGTACCCCAAATATTGCTTCATAAGGAATACACTTGATACCTTCGTGAAATGACATGCTCGTTATAAGTTGTACAAAATGTATGTCTTTGGACTATATTCTAATTTTATTACTTTCCAACTAATAACTTAGCATATTTTCAGTACTCTGGTTTACACATTGAGCTGAATTTGGAGTCTGCCTTTGTCTAAATTTTCCGAGTATAATTTCCAAATCCATCCAAACTTCTTTCATTATCTGATTACTCAATATGAGATCATTGACACATTCACGTTTACTGGAAACCCCCAAATACAAAAAAAACTATTTATATAGTGTACAATTTCTACGTGTTTTTTTTTTTAGAAAATTCCACTGTATGAATATCATCACGTATTATTGATACTTAAATGTAAGTTTGAAATCATTATATGGTTGCAACTGCATATCAGTTAAACCAAGTTGCAGCTCAACTTCATCTGTTCTATGATTTATAACTTTTGCTATTATTTAACATATCTCTCTTAAAATATCTTTTGAAATGAACGTACAAACTAGACTTTCATTTAAGTTTTGAAATTGAAAAATTATTTAAGATTTATTCTAAGCCACCATGGTGTTCTTTAAATTCTTATGAACAAAATGATTAATATTTCTTGAAAGTATTTATTTTTTCAAATTAAAATATGATCATTTTACAAAATAATGAGAATTTTTCACATTTCATATTACGAGTAGGGGATTATACATACCTATTGATAAAAGTGGTAAATAACACAACAGTTTATCACATTTATCGAGTTTAATAACTATTATTCATAATCACCCTTTAATCAATTTTACTGTAACATATATGCATATATAATGTCTATAATGACCATATATACACTTTATGTAATGCCGATACATATATTAAGATAAATTGAACTCAAGACATTAATACAAGTATGTGATTCATTAATAGAATATTCAACTGTTTAAAATACACTGATTTATTACAATCAGTAATGAATAAACATACTTGTTTTTCTTTAATCACCAAATTGTATAACTATTAACATTTTAATGTTTCTATCAATTGACAACATTATCTTTAGATACATGATTGTGTATTATGTAATGAAATTGCTGAGAAATGAAAAAGTTTCATAATTGAATAAGCAATTGTCAGAAAAACACCAATAATTTACATAATGAAAAAGATTCGATCAAAAATTACATTAAAATTTTTCAACTGTCCTTATATTGTCATATGCAAAATCTTTGAATTATTTTCTTATAATATTTACCATGTTTGTCTGCTGATTCTATTATATAATGTTTTACCATTCGTAAATATTATGTTCATATAATATTTAAGCCCTTCTCGAAGCATATAAATAGATATAAAATATTTATAGTTTACTCTACACTCAAGTAATGAAAATTATTTTCCTTTCAAACACAATTTTACTATATTTAAAAAACATACCAATATTTAATACACTAATCTTTTATATGAGAACGTTTACATACTGCTTTAAAGTATAAATAAAATGAACATTCTCTTTTTTTAGATTCATTTTTCTTATAAATTAAATGTGATTCAGATCTCTCATTGATGATTTACTAAACTATTAATAAAGCTATAAGAAACTAGGCTAATAACTTCTAAAAATTAGTTGTCAGGATTGTTTAAAATCTTCATTAATGTAGTCATTAGAAGTATATTTTAAATATTATTGAATAAACAAGAGAAAAAAAAATATTATTTTTCTTTTAACTTAAAATAAATAGATGGCATAACAATATACAATAAAAAATTTTACTTAATTGATGTATTATAAATAAAAAACAAACCAATATTTAAAAAATTTTAAAGATGATGTCATAAAGCTTTGCAGGAAAACATGTAACTCTTTCATTACGTAATTGAGAAAATTAAAAAAATAATGATGTAAGAAATATGTGAAAGTAATATAGCTCATGTGAAATATTTTTATGGATGTTTCAGTATAAGTAAATTAAAAATACTTAAATTTATTTCCCATAAATGTATACTAAATTAAATGACTTAAGATTTAAAGATTTTGCAAAAATATTCTCCTTTAAATAAATTTTTGATAGATTAAAAAAAAGTAGACATTTAATAGAAACAAATATATTATTTTATATAAATTCAAAGGCATATTATTCATAAAAAATTACAGCATGGAGTATTGGAAAACAATACTTTTGAAAATGGTGCAAACTTTAAACAAATAAATGGTTAGAAAATAATTTATTCAGAGTGTTTATTTCCATTCCTATAATTAAACATGAAAAATCTGTTAGTTATTCTATAGAGGAAATCTCCGAGAAATAATAAACCACTTTTGATTTATCATACGAATTATTTTTTTCTATTGTCTTAGCTTACTTTTAACGGTGAAAATGTAATTTATAACATTTTTCACTGAAATAAATTATACATGATAATTACTGGGCTGCCTCCCTTTGAAATAAAAAGGTACATTCACTTAGGTAGGTGGAAACAATATTATCACTTTTCTACCTACAAAATATTCCAACCAGATAATTAGTCTCACCCCTTGCAAGTACGCATTTTCTTTCCACTTGAATGAACTTTTTTGAAAACAACTTGCAGTTTTATCACTTTATTCAATAAGAAATTTTCTACGGAAATTATTGCAAAATATTTTTGTATCAAATAAGTATTTTGGTAGGAAATGAAATGTATTCCCGCATGAAATAATTTTTCATTCATGAGATTAAAGTAAGAAATAATGTCAAATTGCAAACTAAAATGTTTTGGGAGATTTGGAAATTTTAATTTAAATGAGCAAAAAAGAATAAAAAAGAAATCAATAGATTCTTCATTTAATGGCCAATTTTCATCCAAAATATTAAATGATTTAGTTTGTAATTGAGATTTTCAAGTTTTTTTCTCAGATTAATTAATCCCTTCTATGTAAGGATTTTATATCAATAATTAAACGCAAAAGAGGAAATATACGGAAGTGTAATGAAATCAATGATTTGAAGTTGTACATCAGTATTAGGTTGCTGAATTTTCTATCTAAAAATCCAAAAATCAGTTGATTCAAAAACAAGATTGCTACACAGCCAAATAAATATTTTCCTGCATGACTCTCATAATTTCTTTCAATTAAAAAGCAAGTAATAACGACATTAAAGTTTGCTTTTATTATACATTAAACAAATTTGCATCTTTATTTACAGTTTATTTTTGGACGTAAGCACATCTGTGAATTCAGGAATAAAAACAAGTTTCGACTATTCTGCAAGTTTTTATTTTATAGATCTAAAGTAATAAAGTTCCTTTCTGAGATTCGAGTATATATATCAACCGTTAGGACCTTCAATCAAATACAATTCTTTTCACATTCAACAATAATTCCTCATAGGTTTATAACTATAATAAATAAATTACACTTTCCGCGCTTATACTTGTTGATGCTTTCTTAATTTCTCTAATAACAATGGCTGTAAAATTATAATTCTGATTATAGATAGTCTCAATAAGATAATGTATTATCCTATTCAATGAGTTTTGGTATTTTATTTAAGTAATTGCCTGTTTTTGGCTATTTTAAATTTTTTATAGTTGTAAAATACTTTTATTAATTTTTGTGTCTTTATATCTTAATTTCAAATTAGTTTTTGTATTTATTTAAGAAAAGAACACATTTTACTTTTCTTCTAAAAAATTAATAAAATATTAAAAAAAAGTTATGATATAATAAATGGATTCATTCTCATTTAGGAATTAAAAATTAATATTTAAAATTACTGATTTACTATATTTTTTTTAACAAATCACTTTTTTCTTATAAAATCAGCTTATGAGACATAAATTTATTTTATTATTGTTTAAGGTAAAAAATATTTTTCAAATTGCAAAATATACAGGACTGAAATCAATATAACTAAAACTTATTTTACAGATAATTAATAACGGGTATAACCAATAATATAATACTGCAATTATAATGCTACAGCTATTATAGAAGTCAATAAATACTACAGTTATAAATATTTTATTATAAATTTATTAAAATTTTTAATATTTTATTAAAATTTTTAATATTTTATTAAAATTTTTAATATTTTAAATTTATTAAAACTAATTAAATAGAACAGCTCAATATGCTGAGTTATATTTTTAAGACTTTGGGAAAATAAATTCAAACTTATTCATTATTCTTTGACAATTTTCTTTTTCGTGGTTCTGATAAACCTCAAAAAATAAATGAAGACAGTAATTATATTAAGAATATCAAACTTTATATAATAAATATCTTTATTAACATCTTGAAATTATATTTTTTAATTAAAAGTATTTAATAAGAAATTTAAACTACGTTTATTAAATGGTTTTAATCAAGTTCTAGATTCCTTACAATTTAAACGTTGAACAAGTGAGAGAGAAACTGAGTGCCAACATTTTGAGATACTGATGGTTGGTTGTATGAAACGCTTACTTTTGTAATCAATGTTGACAGGGATTTAATGATTGTTTTTAGCTATAAGTCTAATTTAGTGGAATCTTTTTCAAAGAGTGACATACTGAGTAGTTAGAATCCATAAAACATAAAAAAAATTAACAAGACAATCATTTTAGATTATAAAGTTTTATTTTTCACTACAAAAAGTTAAATTACAGACACGCTTATTTGATTTATTAGATTTGTTAGGTCACGTAAAGGAAATTTGAGATGTAAGTAACTTGCATACATTTGATAAATGCTTAGATAAATTTAGATTTCTCAAAACATATATATTTTTATTGTAAATATGTTATTAGTTTTTCCTAACGGCCGGTGTTGAGTGAAAACGCGTTATTAAAAAAAATCCATATTATATGGAAAACAAATTTAAATTTATGTATGCATATTTTATTTGCAGTGACGTATGATCACTTTGTATATATATGAATCATAATTTTTTAATATTTGTCAACTAATTATTTTTTCAGGGTGGCTCGTAAGGCTGGGAATTGACTATTTAGGTTTATTTATTGAGTTTTGTTAGAAATTCTTCAGTATTCAAACTTTTATTATTAAAAGTTCATTATTCAAAAGTTTTTATATAAACATAAAATGTAACTTTTATTCCACCGAACTGTTGGTGCTTAACAAACTACTGTTTTATCAGCCAGAAGATAGTATAAAACTATAAAACAAAAATTTTCAAGCTTAAAATTTTTTTTCGCTATTTCCTTGTAATTTTCATATTTTATCATTATTATGGTGTTTAAAAATTAAAAAAAAATTTGTCTTGCTTAAAATGAATGAAACTCAGAAATTATCATAATTCATCATGATGATTACAGTTATAATCTTGAATTTTGACATTTTCCTATCCAGGTTTTTTATTTATGCAATATTTTCATTTTGAATAACAGTTTTTATTATAAGCAAAAGAAATTTATAATTTTAAGAGTTTAAAATTATAATTCCATTTTTAATTTAAAAATTTGCAATTCTAAACTAACTATTGCAATGCAACAAATGCAATTCTAAACTTTTGTCATTTTTTAAGATATTTGTCATTAGAAAAAAAACTATACTTAGTCAAAATTCGTGAAATAATTAGGAAGCATTTTTCAGTGCACTAAATTTGCATAATTGGTAATCAGAGGAATGTCCTAGTAGACTATTTTATAAAAAAATTCGAAAACGGAAAGAATAGTGGCCTTTCTGAAAATTCCTGAGTAGAATGACGTGCATATTTTAGAGCGAAAAAGTTGTATTAATCATTGAATTAAGAAAAATTTAATTTTAAAAGCTGCAGGAAAGGAGACTGTTATAAAATAAAGGAGTATTAATACTACTTAACTTAATATTATATGGCATTGTTTAGCTTTACATATTATCTGTTGTACGATTTGAAACACTAATTTAAAATAATGTTACACTATGTAGCCATGTCACATAGTGTAATTTATACAGGAAGAATTTAGCTAAGGAATATGGGGCATAGTATTGTATTCTTTTAATACAATACATATTGTATTGAAAAAGAATATAATTAATGTTGAATAATCGTAAAATTATAATAGTTTGGTTTATTAAAGTTATATATATATATATATAACTATTGCAATGAAATGATCAAAAATATTGAAAATAAGGTTGAAATGTCTGTATTAAATGAATAGTTCATATCATGTTTGTAAAGTGCAATCAAACATAAATTGCAAAAAAAAATCTTTTGCAATTTATGAAATAGCAATGTGTTTAGTTGAAAATTTATTTTCACCAAACACATAAAATACAAAATAGTTAAAGCAGTTTGATACACAATTCATCAGTATGCATTCTTCATGAAACAATGAAATATTTACATTATTAATGTATGTTTCAGAATTATCTTTCTTATTTCTTTCAAAACTAAATTATATCGTTAGAACCTTTCCTGTAAATTCTAATAAAAAATTATAATGAAATCAAGTTCTAATACAATTTAATCAAAACTTATTTTTAGCAAAGCTTCTAATTTTAAATATAAGCTAATACGTAAATTTAAACATGTTTATAAAATCAAAAGTTTGCACTATTTAGAAAAATATTATTTAATTTTTTTAAAGATTATATTTTTATTTATTTTTGATTTTATTGGTAAATGTTTTTTAAAATGAAATCATTTTTAATTGACATTTTTAGGCTAATATGTTTCATACTAACAAATGCTGATGGAATGAAATTATTGTGAAAATTAATGGTGGATTTTATTCAAGTGAGAATTTAATCATGAAGTTAATCCTTCTAATCATTATCAATATATTTTAAAATTTGCACAAAGGCATACATAATTATTTGTTTTACTGTATTCAAAACTATTTACACTTTCCCTTTATTCCCCTCAGGTAATTTGAATATATTTACAATATTAAATATAATTTAATTAAAATAAAAATAATCTTGAATGTCTATTACATACGTTTTAAACATAGTTAAAATACATTTGTTTGCCCAGGAATATTTAAATTTAATGAATTGGCTATGCATGTGTAAGGAAGAGAAAATTTGGTATAAATATTTAATAAACTTAGAAAAAAAGATTTGAAGCTATTAAAATACGTTATATTAATTTTAATTTTAACCTCAAAATTAATTTTTACAGTGTTATTTACATGAAAAACATAAAATTTCTTTATTTATTTGAAATTAATTCTATCAGACGGAAATAATTAAAATAATTATTTTTTTTAAATTGCAAAAATTAATTTTCAGTATAGATTTATATTAAATTGAAATTAAAAAGCATAACTCAAATCAATTATTTACATCACACACCCTCATAACATTTAAAAATATTTTTTCCTTTTTTCTCATCTTTTAGTAAATGAAAAAAAATATCAACAAATTTTGTAAAAATATACAATATTATTGATATTGTAAAAATATACAATATTATTGATATTATAAAATTATACAATATAAACAATAATGTATATTTTTACGAAATTAATCTTTGATAAAATGAATGCAAATTTATTTCTGATAAGAATAGTTGAATTCCCTTTAATTATTATTCAGTATTCATTTATTAATACACATACATAGTATGTATGTATCTATATTTAATAAACTTTATATGAATATATTAAATATAAAATAAATTTATATAAATATATGTATATATATATATATTCATATAAACACTTTAAAAAATTAAGTTCACAGAAATTTAGCATTTAAATTCAGATGAAATAAGGTAAAGAGTTTTTCCAGCATTATTATCTTAAATTATCAAAGTTTCATTTTCAATGTAAAAATAATCATGAACAACAATCAATATAGAAAAATCTTATCTTAGAATAAAGTCAAAATCTTTTACAAATAAAACATTTTTAAATAAAATGTAAATTTCTAAGATATCATTTTATCTTATGGATATTACAACTTTTTATTTTATTTATGGCTCTTGTAAAACTTTTTATACACATATATAAATAAATTTTTGTTCACTTATATATGTGGTAGCATAATAACTAATAAATTAAAAAGTGATTTAGATATAATTGCACAAAGTTAATATCGTAGCATGTTAATTTTTAGGTAATTATAAAACTATTAAATACAAATATCTTATTTTCTTACTTGAAAGTTTCTTTTGCGGATAAAACTGTTGTGGAAAAAAGAAGATAAAGAAAGGAAAAATGAACAAAAATTTTCATCTTCCCAGAGAAAAATTAAAATAAACGTAGTAATGACATATAAATGTGTCGATCAGCTTTTATGTGATTAAAACGCTTAGCATGTCAGAGGATACTTCCCAAGAAGGTTGTGGTCAGCGTATCACGTGCGACCGTTTGTGAGAGATATCTTTAAACCGCCACTTTACTCTAGGACCAGGTCCATATAAGCGCGCGCATTTGACGTAATCGTACTAGGGGAGGGATTTCCAAAGTGCTCACAGCCAGTCAGAATTTTTTGCTCTCTTTTCCAAAGATTTCTTTTTAATGATGCTTTGGATTCAAAAGTCATTTAGTTGATCATAAAGAGAAAATAATGATTGAAATATTCATCGATCATTAAAGAAACTATCTGTTTGTTTCAAACTGAATATAATTTATAAATGATAATTGTTATTTCAATAAGTGAAAATAAATCTATTTCTTATTTTTATTTAGTTTCTTAAACTATATATCTTAACATTTAACAAATTTCTCTAAGGCAATAAAATACTTCTTTTTAATACAATTTTAAAAATATTGTAAAATTATATATTTATGCTAATTCTTATAATCATTTAAATCTTTTATAACTAAAAAGCATTAGAGAAGTAAA
>JAPDSC010019838.1:233014-258324 GCA_026290005.1 Latrodectus geometricus | reverse complement strand
ATATATCAAAAGTGTCTTATTCCATGATAAATGTTTTTGATCACTACAAAAAATACATGGTTCTGCTAATCTTTTCATCCAACTTAATCAAAATATTACTCCAGTTAACAGCACTTATTTTCCTCAGTGTATATAAAAATCCACAGACATGCCCTGGTCGATTAGATAGAAACGTGCCTTTGTGTAGTTAACTACAAAGAATTGGATCGGGAACCATTTGCACCTTTAAAAAGAGAAATACATACGGCCATATTACAGAGAATTTGGGTAACTTTCTTGACTTACTTGCTTACTGAAGAGGAAAAAGTACTTTAAAATTGTTTTTAGAAAAATCATGTTATTATACACGCTCATACATACACGCCCTTCAAGTTAAATATCTCTTGCATTCTGTGTCTTTTATTTTAAACTGATTATAAACTGAGAAATGCAATTTAATAAAAATACATTGAAATAATTTTGCATTATGATCTGTATCATGAAAATTATGTTGTACATTGGTTTTGATGTACTCCCGTACAATGCGGTAATTTCTAGTTTCTGTAGAATTAAAACTTGTTAGTTTAGTGAATACAAAGTTTTAATTAAATTTTAGAGTTTATGCAGAGAGCATTTATGAATTGATTAAACTTCAAATAAAATAAAATTAAGAGCTTAAAAATTGATTAAAATTCACCAATAAATTTGTGTTATATGTTCACTGTGAGTTAAGGAATTATTCTTATCTTGCGAATTATGCTGTAAGATAATATGATTACTTATTTATCAACTCTATCTGTATGCATATTCCTTTAGGAAGCGTTTGTTTTGTAGTTTTCTTTTTATTTTAAAAACTTCATCGAGAACAGTTTACAATTATTTAAACTTGTTTTGTATTATTTTTCATTAAAAACAATATTTTCTAAGATGATGGATGAATTCTCAATAGTTAAGTAATATGTAAAATAATTTTCGTGGGTCACATGAAAATTACAAATAATAAAAATAAAATAATATTTCTAAGCATAGTTTATAAAAATAATATGCATGATTAGAATATGGGACTTATATTACATTCATTTAAAAATGTTCTAGCATACTTGATATAATATTGTTAGAACTTTGCAGAAAGTACTTTGATTGTTTTGATTTCTTTATATATGGCTCTTAAGTAATATGTAACAAAAAATAATCCTGGAAAATTGTTTTAATTAAAGAATATTAAAAAATTTTTCATTCCGCGAAATTAATTTCGCTCGAGTTGATCCTCTATGTTATCATTTTAATGCGTGATGTTTTTAAAATTTTTATCAGTACTAAATCTCATGGGCATTATTATTTCTTATCAAAATTTATTTACTATCACAAATATTATCATATAAAAATGCTTTTCTTCTAGGATATTTTTTAAGTAGTAATTTGCATATACGTGAAAGCACAGGTGGCTTATAATTATTTGAATATCACTAATGTGTAATATTTATTTATATGTGTATTTTTTTAATTTAAGCTTAAAGCAATTACTTTCTTTAATATCATTAATTATATTTAATTTTGTAGCTACACTAAAAGATTAAAATTGTTAAAGATATAAAAAATAAGATTAAGTTTATAAGTTTTTTTATATCTTAAAATTTAGAACACATGTGAGTGTGCTTAATAGAAAATAAATTTCAAAAACCAAATTGAAATAAAAATTCTTTAAGTAGCATACATAATCCGCTTTTAGATTCATAAGAATAAATATTAGTATTATATGGATTACGTTTCTTTTAAAATTAGTTATTTCATAAAATAATTTTTCTTAAGTTAATTAAAAAATTTTAAGCAATAAAGTTGAAAAATTTAAATATGATTTCAAAATATTAAAAAAAAATACATCTATTAAAACAAAGAGGAAAATATTCACACACATGACAAGTAGCAACCCATTGATTTGCATTTAAATAGATTATTTAATCAAAGAAATTTGGAAACCTTAATTAATTCAATTAAAATTTAAAAAAATAAGTTGTTTTTAAATATTACAAAAGTTGTAGTTATATTTTTAAAATTAAGCATTCAATAAACATTGTTAATACATAGTTTAAAGTAATTATTTGAAAAATTAATTTAATTATGAAATCTCTTGAAGTTCAAACGAAAGTTATTCACATATTTTTATAAAATTCTATTTGTATTTTCAATTATTTAAATAAATTTCATAATTCCTGTGATTTCTGTTATGTGATATTCTTGGAAATATTTTTGATATCACTATATTAATTTTTTTCTCGAAATTGATGAAATATACATAAATTAGATAAATAATTGAAAAATGAATTCATGTATGGAAAATTAAAAAAAAAAAAAAACTCCTTATTTTCACAAATCGCAATTTATATAAATTTCATTTTGAAAGAAATAATATTGAATTTCAGTAGAAGAATGAATGTATTTACAAGCGTAAGTATTTAAAAAAGTTACTATTTTAGTATAGCTAAGCTTAGTATTATTAGAGAAAAACATCTTTAATGAAACAAACGTTTGATGGCAACGTGTTACAGTTTTCCCATAAAATTCAGAAACAATTATGCAAATCATCTCTATTATTACATTCAGTACGCATAAATTGAATACCTAAGAAACATATGGATATGGTGATTCACTTTTTTACATAAACGAGTCCGATTTCGTCTAAATTTTGAAAGACGTTTATCATTATCAATTTCAACTAAAAATATGCCTAACTATAATTGCAGCAATTTGTCAAAATTTATTTAAAAGATCGTGCATTATCCATTTTTTTACACAAAGATAATAAATATTATTATCACACAATTCAAATAAATTGCAAGGTGAAAGCTAATCCAGTTCCTAAACACCGTTAGTATAAGACATTGGTAAGAATAATTTCGAAGAGTTGACCAAAAAGCTTTATTACAAAAAATTAGAGAATTTGTTAACGATTAATTGGTTGTAAAAACGTGTTATTCAGAATGTTGTTGAGAATGATCATTAAATTGAAATTAATTTTTAAATATAAGAAAACATGAGACAAATATCAAACGAATAAAAATTACATTTATTTCCGTAACAACTTTATTCGATTTGACAGATTGTTTTTGAATTTCTAGAAAAGAGTTACACTTAGTACTTAAATGAATGTATATTTAATAGATTTTCTAATATATTGGAGGACATTATTCTCTATAATATTTGTTGTCTTTAATTAAGGTTTGTAATATTGTATTTGTGAACAAGTGTAAATCTGTGGATAGTAACGAAATTTTACGTTTCGGTTAAAATAATCTTGCTATTAATGACAGAAAATAACATATTTCTATACATACCAATGGCTACCAAATAATACTTATAGGATTTGAATAAATGTTTCAAAATTCATATGGAATTACCATAAAAAATTTCTTGATCTTGATTAGTCAGGGGAATTAAAAGTAACGAGAAGTAAAATGAAAACAAAAAAGGACAGTAAATTTTACATATGGTGGAAAAAACTAAAATAAATCAAATGTCTAATTGAGAGTGTTGTCAGAATTTGAAGAATTGTTTAAAAATGATTCATGTTGGTAACGATTTATAAAAGACAAGGGATATGAAGATTGCAATAAAATATGTGTTTAAGTTTCATGATTTCAAGCAACAAATGTTTGAAATTTTTTTTTACACTGTAAAGAGCAAATAAGGAACTTTTATAAGGATCTAAGACCTGTTTGAAGGAATGCCACTGCTTTTTGAAGATCATTGTCAAATTTCGCCTCTGTTGTATAGCAAGTTGATTCCAAGTTGGAGGCCAGTTGATTTCCCAGAATTAGGCAATTCTTTAATGCTTTCAGTGAATTTACTATATGGAAAGAGCCAAGAAAATAAACTATAGTAAATGCAAATAAATTAAAGAATCTCTTTCTGGATTTTTTCCTGACATGTGCACCAAAAAATTTAGATTTTGCAGATAATTTATTCTGTTTTTAAGCGGATTGTTAATGACTCTTTAAAAAAATAGCAAAAAAGGAAATAGTTATTGAAAAAACGACAATGCTCATGTGTGATAGTTTTGAATTATGATGTGGCTATAGGTGCATAGGTTTTATCTATTTATCTGTATCTAAATCTAAGAGATTATATTTAGATATTAATATTCTATGTAATACTTATATAGAATGTAAACATCTAAATATAATTTCTTAAGAATCTAATGCCTTAATATTACTTTTGTTTAGTGTTTACAACAGTTCACTAAGTAAATAAACACTTTTAAGAGTTATATATCAACAATAATAGATACAAATAACGTAATTTAATTTTTCTGTTCAAGATAAATATATTATAATAACTAATGAAATGTTGGTCTAGACATTCAAAATATTTTCAAACAATAGTGGATTTTTATTTTTATGGATATCTCAATTAACATTTGGACCACTTTTTAAACCACAGATGCATTTCTCTGCTGAAATTACTTCTGCTTTATAGTAAAGTTTTCAACCAACCATCTAATAAGAGCTCTCAGATAAATACGGTTTTTTAAGACTAAATCATTGCATGTATCATATATTGCTTAAAGTTTCAAAATGTGCAACTTATTGATTATTAGTTTAAAAATACCAACTACACTTAATTTTTCATTGATTGAATGAAAAAAATGAAAAAAATTTCTACTAGATATTATATGATTGCCTAAATTGTATTATTTACTTCGTTCTGGACTTTTAAATATCTTCTCAAAAAAATACTTCAGGTCTTATGAAGATCCTTCGCTCTTATTTATTCAACACGCAATTTTGTATCATTATATGTTCCAATTAAAATTTCTATGGAATTTTAGAATCTTTTTACAGAAAAACTTCTTTAATTTTAATAGAATATTTAGTTCATTCTTATACTTTTCTTCATTTACAGTATTTCTCTTTCTTGATGTATTATTTACTTTCTTTATATTATATGGTTGATTGTTAATTATTGCTATTGTGATGATGTATATTTATTATATGCTTGTACACCATTTGCTGTTAAATATATATATATATATATATATATATATATATATATATATATATATAATAGAATCAATTTCTTCAATAGTTTTTACATTACTATCTGGAAAGAATGATTTAGCAAAAATGCTTTCTTCAATTAAAAAGAAATACTCAGTAAATAGGTGTCATATTTCTCTGAGCTATATAGGATAGGTGCAGGTATTCTTCCTTGAATTGTGAATTGAATTTTTAATTTGGAATACAGCTTATGCTTTATCATTGTTGACTGCACAGTCTTCATCTCTAAGAAATGATTCACTCCTAGAACATTTATACGAGACTACCTCATCCTAATTATTCACACAAATATGTGTATCACTTATCTTTCTCTCATATTCATATTTTTAACAGTATTTTACTATTCTTTTTGAAGAGAGGGAGAGAAAAAGACATTTAACGTGGGATGAGACATTATCTTAAATGTCGGAAGACTTTCCCATAGTACATGCGGAAAGTAGTTTCGCGAAAGCACAAGATGCCGTTTGCAAGGGATGCAGTTGGAGAACAGGTTTTCAGAGACATACAAATCCACATTTTTCATAAAATAGGAAGACCTGAAGGAAAAATGAAGTTAAATCACACCAAACTGCCATAAAACGGTAATGATTGCCATGTACCTATTACGTTTGAGGTCTTAAAAAATACAGTTTATTTGGTTACCCTATGCTGTAAAAAGTAGGCTTTACGTGTTCACATATAATTTAGAAAACATTGGGAATCACGTTTCACAACTAGCGTCTATGTATTTGTACTAGCGTCTATGTTTCAAATGCTTATCATTCTCATCAGCCGCTTGCCTTTTACTGCAGCAATTGATGAAATTCCTGAATCTCGTAAGAATGCAGATTTAAGATACAAATTAGAAAACTGAAATCATATCAATGTTTGTCAAATCTCCGTTATTTTATCAGATTTATGAAAACCGCAACTCTTTATTGATTATTCCATTGTTTACTATTTCATAACATTTGTACAACAGAGATAATATCTTTACTGATGTTTGTATCATTACTGATGAATCATACTACCATTTTGTTGAAAATTTTCCAAACTTTCCATTGCCTCAAAATATCATGCTAAATTCAGTAGCACATTTAATGAAATAGGGGTTTTGCGAGCCCTTATTCATTTTTTATAGGAAACTTTCTCTAGTAAATAGCCATTAGATCAAAATTCTTATTGAAAAATTCAATTATTAACTATTTTATCCGGTAATTGAAGCTTATTACCAGCATCGAATCACAGGTCCATTTATAGCTTGGAGCTTTATTACTAACCTAATTTGCGTGATCCCACTAGATACTTTGCGTGAGCATTATCTATCAATCATTTTTAATCCTTTTATTTTTAATAGTAAGAAAAGCAAAATATCATTATTCATATTCCTTATAAATACAGTTTATTGGAGCATTACTAATGTGCTTATGATATATTTAAAATTTGCATGAATTCATATAAAACACACACAATATACCTAAATATTTATTATCCATTTCTCAATGCTTATAATTTCATTCATTAAGACTTTTCTTTTTTATCATATCATTCTTATGCAGAAAATCCTTTTTAATCCAGTTAAATATTATATTTGTAAAACATTTTATTTTTAGTAATTTAAGGGTTCACCGCATTTTGTAATTTTGGTATTGTGATTTGGTTAATTAAAGTTTAATCTTATTATAATTTTTGATAATATTGCAAAATATTTCTTATACAATTTTAATATATTTAAGAGAATTGACCGAAATAAAACTATTTTCTGAAAAACGATTATGTCTAGGATTTCAATAAATCTATCCTTGTGTCAAACGTAATAAATGAGCTGTCCTTCGAATATTGAATTAGCAGATGCAGAAAAGCACAAAAGAAGAACGAGAGTAATTATATTTGCTTCATTGCATCACTTCAAAAGATGAAAGAAATATTGTTTGTATGTCATTGATATGAAGCGTTCTGCCATTTTAAATATATCACAACACACTTTACACAACATTCGATCATCATAGAAACAATTTGATGTCATTTAAAGCATAGAGGAATGTTCACAACTAGTCTTTTAACTTTATTTTTTAAATCTTAATTGAAAGCATTTGAAAAATGAAGCAGTTATTAGAGGCGTATTCAAACTATGGGGAGATATATGTTTCAATGATATAACATGAAGTTTTCAGATGAGTTCTGTTTCTGCTTAAAACACAAAAAAAGCAGATTCAAGTTTAGAAACCTTGTTGAGGGACTGCCAAATTGTCATTTCAGGAATCACCACACTTATCCTAAATCTTGTATAATAATTTTGACAGAAATAATTCTACTTCCTTACTTCACTTGTTAAGCTTTCCAATATGTTGACAAGCCAACACCATATAAATGAAATTTTAAAGCTGTTTTCTTTTACTAGCTTGAAACTCTTGCTTGTTATCTTATTTCAACAGAATAATGGTAATCTACAACTTAAACTTATTTTAAAATTTCTTCCAACTCCATTAAATTCCAATCATTCCTTTTGTTTAAATATTATCTAGATACATTGCATATTGAATACATGTAACCAAGGAACGATTGTCCCACAATACAGCACTCACTCATATGCTAGGTCGATTGTATGTAGAAGCTGCCATACCCCAATAAGTCGGGTAAGGCCCCTTCCATTCAGTATCAGCATATTCAGCAACCAGTCAAGAGTCTATTTTCATAACTATTTTATTAATTGTCTTAGCTTAGAAAACGAAGTATTTTTTCTAAATTTACATTTATACTATGCCCAATCTGAAATAAATTCACTAGCGTTCAGTAAATTCAGTAAGTCTTGTTTTTTTTGTGTGTGTTTTGATATCAATAGCCAATAGAGTACACATAAGAGCCGAAAAAAATGATTCATCAAAATATTAATTTTAGTATGAAACTTGAGAGGCTCACAAACCAGAAATTTATAGAAAATGTATCATTAACATTTTCATAAAAAATAAATTTATAATTTGAAACTGGAAGAATTCATTTAGATTTAGAATCATGAAGCGCAATAATAATTTAGTTTTATTTATTTAAATGTGATTAGTAAAGTTTCTAAATTGTTTTGGACTAGTAAATATTTTTCATCTAACTTTTTTTTATGTAAACGTATGATTGTATTTATTATTTACCTAAAACAGAGCAATTATTTTAGCATAAAACGTAAAACTAAGAATTGCTGGCCGCTGTAAATATCACAACCTAAAGGAAGCATGCAAATAACATGAAATTTTCCACATGCATTAGTAGAGATGAGAATTTGGGTGTCCAGCAGTGTATACACATTTAAAAGGAATTTGAAAAACATTTTGATTATTTCATGAAGATTGTATTCAATGACATCATTGATAAAGCTTTTCATTTATATCATAAAGAATTATACTGCTGAATTATCTTGTCAGCAATATTTTAAAGAAAAATGCTAAAAAATTAAATTCTGACTCAAGTAAATTGAGGATTTAGATTTCATGTTTATGAAATAGGGGAATATGTTTTATAAGGAATACTATATTCATAATTTATCAAGGTTGTTCTATAATTTTTAAATGTAATTCTTTGTTATAAAAGAGAAAGGCTATAATATATGTATAAAATTGTAATGAAATTCATGTACTGCTGTCATTAGGATACCGAGCTCCAGTATCTCAATAGCTCTATGCTGCTTTCCGCTAAGATCACCAAAGTGCCTATCCGTTTGCTGTCTGCAGTAGTTTGGAGGGTGATTACATTCTCCCTTACTCGGTTGCTGGATTTCCGTGGGTTGTGGTGTGGATGTGGAAATGAAGGTGACAGCTCAGGTTTGACCTTTTCACTTGACTGTAGCTCAAAATTACTAGGCACTTGGTGATAGGTGAGAATTCCAAACTTGTTAACCCACAGGTAAAGTCCGAGATTCACCAGTATCGCTATTTATGCATACCATAAGGATAGACTGGAACTACTCTTCTATGTTTAAAACATCTAATTAAATTTATGAAACTTTAAAAATCAGTTCAGTGTAAAAACTACATTTATTCTTTTCTTTTCTTTTTTTTTTTTAAATTACTATTTTATTGAAAATTTAAAATAACATTTTGGTTAAAATTTTATGCTTAAAACTTTTCGCAAAACTGATTAAATAATATTTTAATTATCTCAGTTTGTAATAACGTGTTGAATATTTCATTTTTAAATAAAAGCAAATCCGAGTACTTTTTATTGCTTTATAGAGAAGTTTAACCAGTTTAAAATTGTATTTAAATAATAAAATTTGAGAAAAGTAGAAAAAAAATTAAATTTTGAAATAAAATCTTATTAATTTTAATAGATCATTAATCTATTTTCTACAATAATTGTAGAAAAGCAAAATAAAGTAAAAAATCATTTTTCGCACAATTATCCGTAAATTTCATCCAGTCATGCAATTTTTTTTCCATTAAATAAACTTATTTTGCTGATAGATTTAGAAAAAATTTGAAATCAGAAGTATTGAAAATAAATTTTTTAATTTTAATACAAATTTTCAGAAACTTGATAAATTTCAGTATTTATTAGGATACATTAAAGTTTGAATACTAAGGGAGAGTGGAAATAGGAAAATACTGATCTCTAACTTAAAAGAAGTTTTTGTTAAACTACTGGAGTGTAAATGTTGTTTTAATTTTGACGCACAAAACAAACATTAGATGTTGATAGTAAATGGGGTATCTATTTGCTTTATTTTAACTTTTCGTGAATAAATTAAAAGTACTCAAACAGCAGCCATTTCATCGAAATTAGAAATTACTTATTGCTTTTCAGAATGAAATTATATTTTACAGATTTGCTAGAGAATTTTGGAGAATTTCAATTAATTGAAATAAAATTCCATTGCAGTAGATAAAATTTACATGCACTGGTAATTATAATTTATTAAAAATTACATAATTAAAAATTTAATCTTTATTTATCAGAGAAAAGTGGATATACATTTAAATAAATAATATTGTCAGATTTACTTAAATTTTAGCTCTTAAATTTTGAAAATTGTTATAAGTTTTGTAAATTTATTCACAAAACTTATAACGTTCATTTCAATAACATACGTTTCATTCTATAACATATGTTTGTTCTTATAACATACGTTTCCTTATATTTAAATTATTGAATGTTTTGTAGATTCAAAATAAATATCTGTGAAATAATTTCCAATGGAAATATCAATCATTTTAATGTTACAAAACGAAAAGAAAGTTAGAAATTATTTTAATAGAAGAAGTTAATTTATTTAGAAATCACAGAGTTCTTCGTTTCCTACAAGGTAACTAAGAAAGTTCATGCCGTTTTCACATTGCCATTGAATGAAGTGATAATAAATTTTGTAAATATGTGTATGTGTATAGATTGAAACACCGGTCAATCGAGAGAAGGAATATCAGTCGTTACAAAAAGAATTTCCAGCGTGCACATTCATAAATCGTAACTTGTACAGTAACGAAGAGATTGGACGCGTAGAAGGGGTTCGTTCGGTGCTTTACGACTTCAAAGTGGGCTTGTCAGCTGTTGCATAAAGTTGTGAAATGTTCGGGAGCTGTGCTGTAATTGAACGTTTGGCATAGTTTCACAAAAGGAGGACTTTGCAGTTAGGTCAGCCGTATTCACGTGCAGCTGGTGGGAAATATACAAAACTTCTAGCACCCAACCGGAGAAGACCGGCAAATCTAATGCTGTTACAGGGTCAGCCGCAGTCCACCATTGACGATTGTCTTTAACATGGTTTTGCAGGATCTACCGTCTTCCTAGAGTACCAAAGAAGTCGTTTCATCAACTTGTCACTGTAACTTGGGCATGGTGGTCGTGCTGTTTTTCGTTACCAGCTATGTAGATGCAAAGTTCACACTGACACGGATGGCACGTATTCGCGCGCCATGTAGGAACTAATGAGCAACTATGCCCCTCTCGGCTTTAACAAAAGTTTTTGTTAATTGGAGTTTAACACTGCACTCGATGGTAAGTTAGACACTAATAAAATGCGTCAGCCCGTCTAAGAAACCACGATTGTGCCCGCCTAACACTTCGTGAGTGCAAGCTTAAAGAAGAAGCTAGATTTTTAGAGAGTCTCTGGAGAACACTTTACCCGGCACATGCACTGCACTAAAGTTCATAAGATGTCTGTCCACAGCTATCACGAACGTCCAAGCTCCAGTTGTCTCTGTTATGTTTGTTGATTGTCTTTATTGGTAGATGTCCAAACCTGGCCGAGATTGAAGACTGCTACATATGTTGCAAAGTTCCTCATCCATTGGGTTCTTGCATTTTTGTCAGATCCGTTGGGTCCCTTCTTTACTGCAAGGTGAAGTGCTTCCTCAAAAAGGTGGGGCATGCCTGTTCCTCAAGATGGTGAGGGCTGCCAATATGTTAGTTTAGCTGCTGTGTAGACACTGTGATCCTCAAGTTGTCGAGGACTGCCATTTTGGTTCCGTAAGCTGAGTCGTTGAGCACAAGAAATGTTAATCATTGTCCGCGTCTATTGGCACCGGTTTTATTGTATCATGTTTTTTTATAATCGCTATAAGTTTATTTTGCGCTGTTTTGTGACTTATGACTAGAGTCTAACTTACCCTCTCCATGATAGGAGGTTTGCCGTTTTAGGCCTAGTTAGATGCAGTGTCGCTGTCAGTGGGTAATCGAATGCGTAATGTTATGGATTTCCTTCTTCTACGATTCACCTGACCTCGCACCATCAGATTACCATCTCTTCCATTCCTTAGACAATCATCTTGTATCCTGGAGAAATCTTTCACCAAAGAAGATTTGCACCAAACACTCATGGGGTTTTTTGTGTCCAAACCCTCCGATTTTTATCGCAAGGAAATTGCACAACTGGTGACACGTCAACAGAAGGTGCTGAATGCCGATGGTGATTCTTTCGAGGATTAATAATAGGCTACACTTTTTGTAAGTCAAGTTTTTTTTTGTTTATTAAAAACAGCGAGAAGCTTTCTTGTTTACCAAGAAACTGTAGACTCAATCATCTATTATGAGAGTTATGAGTCTTTTAAAAACTCTCAGAAGAACGCGTTTCTTTGACGATGATGATTGAAAATGTTATGCTGAAGTTTAGAAAATAGTGGTACCGCTACCATCAGTAATTAACTATTTTTCATTCTAAAAATTCAAAAAAAAATTCTTATGTTTTCTTTGTGTGAAATTTTTCTGTATATTATCTTTTCGCTATAAAATAACAAGAACTGCTAGTAATCATGACATTTAATACCTTATTTTATATGAACTATTTTCTGAATTGCATTCACGTGAATTTATTTCTTGTGGCTTATGAAAGACTTAACTTTAGTTAATTTTACAGTTTACGTAAGAGCAGATGTATCATTATTAGATATGTTTTAATATTTTATTTCATATCAATTAAATTGAAATTATATATTTCAAACTTCAAAGTTTGTTTGAATATATATTTCAAACTTCATAAATGTTTGCAAGAGCCATTGTTAATAAATTGTAAAATGTTCAACATATTTATGTATTTAGAATTTATAACTTTCAACGTATTTAAAACTCAACGGACAATGCATGTTGCGTATATTTTTGTATTTAATTTCATCAACTGAAGACACGTTGGTAAAAGGCGCTGGAGGCCGACGGTGATTACTTGGAGGACTAACAATAGGCTACAATTTCTGCAGGTCATGTTCCTTTGGGTTATTAAAAATGGCATTATAATAAAATTGATAATTTCTTTTGTTATCTCTTTGAAATATGTGTAGTGTACTAATTACTAAACAGTGATCTGATATATATAATTTTAATACAAAGTCATCAAAATCATTTTGGTTAAAAAATATCCAATAAAAAGAATGATAAAATAACATCGAACAAATGTATAATGATATTCATTTTTGAGTACTATTAGGGATAACTACTAGAAAGACTATAATTATGTACAAAAAACATTGAAAATATTTGAAATAAATATTTTAATATTTGTTTTTCATTGCATACATAAAATTTTATATTTTTGAATTCTTCATGAATATAATTCATTTTAAACTCTTTAATTTGATTTAAGAAAATTTTAACAGTAGTAAAATTCTTTCCACAACACTTTTAATTTATATGAAATAATTCTTGAAATCTCTAGATTAGAAATAAATGTACGATGTATGAATTTTGTAAAAGTAAAATTACCTTAAATATTTCGCTTTTAAATATTTAATCAACATAGTCTTAAAATCACCACTTCGTTGTTAACTTTACATTAAATGTAATTTTACTTGGAATCGTGTATCAAATGTAAAATAAAAAGAAGTTTGAATTCTAAAGCATCACAATTTAAATTAAGTTGCAAGAGTTAATTGTGGTAAGTTTCATGATAAATAACTACTTTTAATTAACGTTAAAACATGGGAAGTTTCCATAACTTACGTCCATCATAAGCGATTGAAACATTGCCTAATTTTTCCTACAGATGCTACCAAACATAAATTGCAAGTGAACAACGTAAAATCTAACTAATTAATGATAATTCATTCAGTTCATCCATCCTTTCAAAGGGACATAGTTCTATACATGCATATATTTAAGATTCCTCTACGTGCAACTTTGGTGAAAGTCTTACTCAAGAATAATTGCTTTACAGCAGTAAATCGGTTTTAAACACTTCACTGAAGAGCATGTTGAGTTTCCCATGATAATACTACATACGTGCTGCTAATGAACTCATTTAGTCTTCTGTTTTAATCCATTAAAGTTTAAAGGTTGCTTTCCGAAATATTCAGTGACAGTAATAATATGAATCACGCAAACAAGGTTTCTTTAATTATATCTTAATGCTACTTTTGCATTTTTATTTTCAGTACAACTAGTTTTGTAATAAAAAGAAAAGTTCAAAGTTTTAAATATTTATGAAGATATATAATGCTGATGATAACATCCAGGCATACATATTTATGTAAAATTATTTCCAATATATATCTCTAAATGCATCATTAAATTATTGTATAATAGTACTAAAAGTTTTTATTATGCAATTTGTATTATTTCATCAATGTAATTTTGTTATTTATAGCAACAATATAATATAGTATGTTACACTTTCTTTAGCATAGTGAAAAATTTTATAAGTATATTTTTATTATGAAAATGCACAAAATTCAAATCTTTTTAAGCAAATTTTTCAATATATATATATATATATATATATATATATATATGATCAGATGAAATAATTTTTATACAAATATTTTATGCAACAATTATAGGTTTAAAAACTAAATACATGAAAGCAAGTTAGATTTCCTTTAAAATTACATTAGCAATTAAGTTTTATTCAACAAAACAAGTATGTTTTTTAAAATATACTACTGATAAAATAAGAACTCTAGATAAACATTATCTAAACGTAAACTAACTATTAAATTCCATTTATATTTATAGATTTTTTTGTTTATTAATGAAAATATACACTTACTATTACATGAAATGAATAATTTATCTCAGCAATGATTTCACATAAATTTAATTATCTTTTAATGAATCCAAAACACATTTCCACTGTTTCTTTTTTTTATTAGTTACTTGAAAAAATACGTTATTAAATTTTATTGTTATTAAATTCTTTCATGCTTAAGAGATTCCCTAGTAACAAATAAAACCCATCTTTTAAAAACGATGTCACTTGAATACTTTGTCATATTTTACTGAATAGTATTTCTAAGCAAATATTTACGCCTAGAATTATATTATTTTAATATTTTTGTAAAAGTGATAATCAAAAAGCATCTTTATTTAAAAAAAACATTAATTATAAAAAACAAAATACAAAAAATGTTTGAGGAATATTTGGCGATTTAATCGACACAAATGAATAAAATATTTTACCAATTTATGAAATATTTTTTTTATATAATTTATTTAAAAGATTAATGGAAAGTGTCAAATTTTGGTATTAATTAACTGATTTCGCAATGTTACATTTTCAGTCTTTAAAAAAATCACATCAATTTCCTGAAAGAATTGTCTTGAAAACAGGATTTAAGTATTGCTAGAGAATTACTTAACTTTTAAAGCAATATACGTGAATTAAAGTAATAATAAAATTATATATTAAATATTGCAGACACTACTATAATTTTAAATTTATTAAGATTTTAATGTAATTTATCAGTCATAATAATAGATTAAATTTTTTCAAATATCATTTTAGACATAATATATATTGGACTGTGTTTAGTAATCATTGAAAATTTGAAAGTGTCATGTATATCAAAAATAAAATGTTCCAAATGTCAAGCAAATTTATGTTCTGAGTTTCTGAATCTCAAACGGATGACAAAAAGTTTCTTAAAATCTCATTACATTGTTAGAAGCATGTTTGAAAGTTAAAAGTAGTTGAAAATTTGACCAAACTTATTTTTTTCTCAATTGCTTATTCTTTGTTTGTCAAACATCATTTCTTGGCTTAATGCCTTTTTTTTCAGTTTCATTTCCTTTTTCGACCTCATATTTTGTCATACAATTGATTTTCTTGCAAAAGAAAAAGCTTTTTCAATTATAGTTTTGTTACTGTCATTTTTTATTTATTCTTTATAAAATAAATAAGATGAAATATTTTCAGTTGTAAAATTTAAAAATTGTTGTTTTAATATATTAAAATTTGGAATTAAATATATATATATACTTATAAATTTTTTTTTCACAAATTGGCACATTGTGTTCTTGCGTAAAGCATGCATTTAGTTTAAGCAAGACCTATAGTGATGCTGATTATTTATAACAGCACAAAAAATATATAAAAATCAAAATCATAGTTTTTATAAAACTCAGTAAGATTTACTACAAAGTTTTATTTTGTAGAACAGTTTTCAAATTAGAATAAAACTTAAGTGCAGATAAAAAGAAATTCCATAAACACCAATTGCAGATAAAATTATAAATTTTATTTTTAACAGAAAATTAAATTTATAATTTTATCAGTCAATCATAAAACCTTTTAGATTTTTTCGGTAAGAATACTCTCATCTAATCTATCTTATGCTTACCAGCTTTATCTGCTGAAAAATCTCTGAATTCATAGCTTGAAGTTTCATTTTGGTATAAAGTACTTAAATCTTTGTCAGATAGGAGGATAGTATGCTTCCATTACATTCTTTGTAGTGAGCAACCCTATCTTTTTACGACCTTCTTAATGAGTCCTTATGCAGCAAACCCACCATAATTCTATATAGCTTTAATCATCCTTTAGCTGCAAAATACTCTCATTATGAGGAAAATTAAGTAAAAAATAATACCAGCTCACATAAATACTGTACAGATTATGTATTGTAAAATGTGTTTGACATATTTATGTTTAAAGTAGCCATCGATAATTTTATTTGTATTTTTTTCATATTTTTATGTTTTCAAAAAATATTAAAAGTGATTGTTTTGGACGATATATACCATTGGTGTTCAAAGTAATTATCTGTATTTAATAACTGATACTCTTTATTTTAGAATGGTATATTCCAAAGTAAGGTGTTTCTTTATGTTTCTTGATAATGTTTTTAAATTCTTGTAGAATTTTATCGGCCGCAGAACAAAAGAAGTAAATTATATGCGATTTATAAAAGTGTATACATATTTGATATTTAATTAAATGTTTTTTTCCTGCTTAAGAATTAGCATTTGAACCCTATTGATATTAATAAACTTGAATCAACTTATGCATCATTCATCAGTTTTGATTCAGCAAACACATAATTAATGTAAACATTAATTATTATGGCTTATAACTTTTAGTTGTTTCAATACTAAATAGATTGAAATATTGTTTTGAAATAGGTAAAAAAGAATAAATAGATGAACATATTTCTATAAGATTAACTATGTTAATCAATCAATAAAACTTTTTGTACTTGAAATGTAAGTGAAGTATGATTTTTATTCTATTATTTATAATTTTTTATTATTTATTTCAGAATTAAAAAATGTATTTAAGAACTACGTTTCCATTAGGCAAATTTACAATTAAGTTTAAGCTAATTTGTCTCAAAAATATATAGTTATACAATTAAATTTATAAAAAAATAAAGTTTCTTATTTCAACTGAAATATTTTTCGATTTATTAGGTTTCATTAAAATATTATTGAATTTTAATGGGAAGTGTTCTCTGGATTTATGCTCTTCACTACGTGAGTTCGATTCCCACATTAGATGTAACTATTTTCAGTAGTTCAGAATTTACTTTAAATTATATATTCCGGTCTAGTTAGACTACATGTTCAAAAGTGAACAGTGAATTCCAATTTAACTAAATGTAAATGATTAAAATGTTTTGAGTTTATAGCAAAACTTTACAACTGTATGCATTTATTAATATGTATCCGATTTTACAGTGATTTTTCAATCACCAAATTTTAAACAACTAACTAGTAATTTATCATTAGATGTTAATTTTGAAATCACAAAAACAAATTTGTAAATTGTGTTTGTCTTGCAAAATTCAAATCAAAATGGCTGAGCTAACAGCTGAGTTGTTAATACTGATGCTGGGCTTTACAGTTTGTGGGTTCTTTTCTTAATACAAGTGCGAATGTCTTGTGGTTCAGAGCCTTCTTTAAACTATAGCTTCCAGTTTAACTAACCCTCATAATTAGCCCTCATAATTACCTCATAATCAGCAAAAGCTGATTTTTGACAAACAAATTGTTCAAAAATGATTTTGTATTAAAATATCCTTGCCTATGAATGCATTTTAAGACTTGTTAAAAATGTTTGATATGTTAGTAGTGGAAAGAAATGTTAGGTAAATGGATGTGAAAACATTTCGATAGTAAAAAAATAACTAAAGACAAATTTATTAAAAAATAGCATGTGTATGTTGATAAGTTCTTCTCACAACCTATTACTCACCTTTCATTCGATCACACTTCAGCGTGGTCAAAATACCTTCCATACATATTAGTTGTACAGTCAAAGACTGGAATAATTTACTCAGATATATATCCTGGTATAATTGGTAATTAATTACAATTTTTGGGACTGATTATAATTTTTTGTAAATGGAAGTAAGTTACTGAACATAATACAAATGACGGTTACTTAAAAGTAAATGTAAATACTTTAGTTCCGAAACTTTATGATTCTTTAATTATTATGTATCAAATCGCAAAACTTTTCAATTACTAAAATGTACATCTCTTTATTCTTTAGTATAAGAATTTTTAAAATTTGAAGATATCTCGAGTTATTAATATTCAGTTTTAGATAGTAGAAAAATCTTCAGGAATTGTAGAAATTCGTTAAATTTGTTTTATTATATAAATAATGATCAATTATTTTAATTTTAAAAATGTTTTCCTTTTTCAGAACTATAGATTTGGTAGCCACCAATAAAGACACTATTTAAATTAAAATATTCTATAAATGTTTAATTAATACCTTTTTCATAATTTCCTCTTCTATTAATGGCTTTGCCGTATTTCTCTATGTAAATGTTTGAGGAAAAATGCTTAAAAAATATAAAATATTAAAAAAAAAAACATTTTTGAACTAAAAGATGTTCACTGAATTTGACTTTGTGTCCACTGGATTCCTCAAAAAATAACCTTCAAATTAATCATGTATAAAAAATATCACGTTTAATTACATAAAAAACTACGTTAGTAAGTTTAGAGCCTATACATAATTTAGTATAAATACAGTTAGTATGAAGTTGTACCAAGAATTCGAAAGTACATGAGGAAATAAAACCAAAACATAAACACCTATTTACATGATATAAAACAACTATTTAATAAGTTCTTTGAATAACTTAATTTAAATCCTTAAATTGTTTGTCATTCTATTGCAAATTCAAAAGATACTCAATTACTTTCTTGAGTGATATTTTATATTAAATATTTTAAATTTATATATACTGTAAAATTTCTAATAAACAAATATTATGAATAATCTTCTCAAATATGATTGGAATTTGGAAGAAATCTTTCATACAGTTTAAGAGGTGCATTTATTTCAAGAGAAAATGAAGGCCTGGTCTAATTCAATAATAAGCCCTCGTGTGCAAAAATGAGAGTTAAGAAATAAACAAATGAAACTAAATCAAATGAGAAAACATTAACTGTTGAAAGTACAAAAATCTATACAAATTTTTCTCTCGAAATCTGCAAGACTCTGTAATATGCACAGGTCTCCATGCAATATTATACAAGAAAAAATTTTTTGTGAGTGAAAAAATTTTAATAAAATATCTAATACGAAATGCCTCTTTTAATGTCAAAACTCGATTTGAAACATTGTTAACATAGATTGTTTTATTAGTCAAGGTTCACTTTCTGGCACCCAAAATTTATTTAACTAAGACATAAAAGTTAAGACAAATTATAAACAAAATTACAAATTTTAAGCTTAATTATTTACAAATTGTTGAAATTAAACATATATATTTCAGTATTTTATGCATATTTATAACACATGGACATAATGTCAATGTCTATTTTATATAAATATTAATATTATATATTAATATAATATTAATATTATATTAATATATATTTATATTAATATATATTTAATTTATAAATATTACATAAATCATTTACATATGCACATGCATATATAAATGATTTATGTATACATGTGCAAAATAAAAATTTATTTTTATATATACGTAATTTTCTAAGTACATTTTTACGTAAAATTATGCATAAAAATTTACTTTTATGTATTTTTAATAATATACTTTAAAATTTATTTTATTTTTAAGCAAATTTTTAACTAAATAATGTTATATTATTTTTCAAATTAACTTTTCTTTTCAACTTTAAATTTTGAAAGTAATGTTGAAACTGGAATGTGCCATTCTATTCAAATTTAGATAGAAAATTGTCATTCCAAAAGTAAATTATTTTGGACTTTGGGTTTGCAATAGGATATGTAGGCTACTTGAATTTACTCATTTGTTTCAAATAAAAAAGTATTGGTAATTGCTTCAGTTTTATAATTAACGTAAAAAGAAATGTTAGTAAGATAATGGAACTTTAATGCATTTTTTATTACACTAGATTTTACAGTTAAAAGTTTTTATGCATGAAAGTATTTCCACTTTTTTAAAGAACATTTTAAAGAACCTACCGTAATGAAATCAAATAATTTTGTACGTATGATCACTTTTCTTTTATAAGACGATACTTTCCTTTACTAATTAAGAATAATAATTAATTTTTGCTTAAATACTAAAAGTTTGTATATATATATATATATATATATATATATATATATATATATATATATATATATATATATATATATATATATATATAGAAAAGGTATATCACACTTAATCATTAATATCATGAAGTAACGCAGTTCCTGGAAACATAATTATATATTGAGCTCTGAATTCTTATTGGTTGGTTCCCATTATCATTTAGATATTCTTTTTGGGTATTTTTAAACTTTTGTCTTAGAATGTTGAATTTCATATTGGATATAAATATTAATTATTTAGAAATTTGATTATTCAAAAAATTGATTAATGTTTTAAAATCAGGATAATTATTTGATTTCTAATTTTATATATATTTTTATCCTTAATAATAATGTATATTTAATTTGGAAATTAATGTACTACATTACTTATATATAAAAAAAATTGGCTTCCCTATGTAAAATATTTGATGATCCATTGTTTTATAAAGGAACATTTGTAAAGATGAGTGTTTTTCAGCAATGAATAATGATTACCAGATTTTTCTCACTGATTTACGATCTTAAAAGATCTTAATTTTTGTTTAATTAATTGAGAGAAAAAGATTCGATTCTTCATTAGCAAATAAGATTCATGCAATTTTTTTCTAAAAATTATTCTTTAGGACTGGTTGAAAGTTCAGAATTAAATATATACTTAATATGCATGAGTGAAACTCCAATTCATTGATTCGGAAATGCCATTCAATAAATTTATTCTTGGCAGATGTCTAAAATTTATTATAATTTAATACCTATGAATATCTTGAATAAATAATATTTTTTATATTGGCTCTTAAATTAATAATATTTCAATTTAAATTATCATTTATTCATTGAAATGAAAAGATGACTATAGTTTTAATTTCTATATTTATTATAGATTTTTAAAAAATAGACTTTTTAAAAATGTTAGCAGCAAAAAAAAAAGTTAAAAGAAAAACATGCAACTTTTGAAGAAATACAATTTGAAACAAAACGTTGCTAAGTGTAATTTATATTCTAAACAAAGGAATATACAAAATAATAAATTTTTTTTGGCATATTTTTAAGAATAGTATTTACTTGCACACATTTTTTTCCTAAAATGTCACAATATTGAAAAATGATTCCCCTTTCATATTAAATTTTTTCCTATTACTTCAGACATTATTATGAATTAAACCATTTCAATAACATGAATATTGTTGACTTTAAGAAAATGCTTGCTTATTTTTAAAACATGCACATATGACTCTTTTACTTCTTAGAGTTATATATATATATATATATATATATATATATATTATATCTATGTGTGTGTTTGTGTATAATTCTTTTAAAGCGAGCAAGCATTTCACTTCTAAAATACTATAAACGGCTTCTAGAAGAAACTATTTGCCTGATTTTCTAAGATGACAAGTAGTTAGCTCGAGGGAAATGGATCTGTCACTTGCTAAAACGAAAAGACGACTATGTATAGTCGCTGTGTCAGCTGCAGGCTTGGGAATTAGTTTCTCAATAAATCTGGATTTCAGTAAAACATGTCTTATGGTATACTGACTACTATTCCCTTTGAAGATCGTTTTATAAACTTATTGAATGAAGACTTATGGTTACTATTCCATGACTCAGTGTCAGCCATTTTGATGTTACGGATAAAGTAATAAGCGTTATACATGTGAAGACAAGAGTGAAGTAAATGATTCCCTATCTCACACAATAGGGATTTAAAATCTCCCCTTTTGTGATTTATGTTTCTTTAACTTAAGTTAGGAATTTTAAGTTTTATAACAATACATGTCATAGAACATAGATGAAAACTAGTTTTGAAAGTTATTACAAGCACAGGAACATTACATAAGTATTTCTTTTATTTAATTATTAAAAAATAAATGAAGGTATTAAAATAAATATTTTTAGGTACTTAAAAGTTGATAAATATTGAATTAGTGAGGAATTTAGTTCTTTAAGCTTATATTAAAACTTCGAAAATTTTGAAAGTTTTTCACCAGTTTGATTTTTAAAATTTGGGATTTTGTTTTTGAGTTAAGTGCGGATTTTAATAATTTACGCGCACTCTAATCAACAAGTTAACTTCTTGGGAATTTAATTTAAAGTTCACATTCTGTGACCTTGAGTATATACATATAAATAAAAATAGGAAAAGATTACAGTTTTAAAAACCATGAGCACAGTTCATTCTAGGAATTGTGCAGCACAGTTCCTTTATACGTAAAAGTGTTATTTGGCTAATACGTGTAAAATATGCAGGCTTATTGTATAGTATGACAACGGAAAAAATACTTCACAAATATTTTAGTAGAAGGAAACGAGATCACAATTTTTTATAGCAGCGCAAAATTATCATTGATATTCATATGCCATAATTGTTTGTACATTCAAGTCATGTATTCCTCAAAAAGCGAGTTCAAGTTTAGAATGTCTTGAGAAATAAGATCGTCTCTCTATTTTATAGGATATACACCAGCCAACACGATCTACACTTGACGTCACGAAAAGTTACGCTTAATAATTTCTGGAATGTAGTAAACTAATTAAAAGTTTGAATATTCTTGAAAATACATTTCTGTATGAAAATATTAATTTGTATGTTCTTTACCTCTTAGCATGTGTATCAAATAAGATAAGTTTGGAAATATAATTCTAATTACTGTATGTAAATGTGTTTTAAAAGTGTTATATTTAGACCCAAATTTTATTAATTATATTATAGAGCAGATTTTCCTTAACTATTTGGAATAGAGTATCTTACAAAATTCACGGAATTTACGGATAATTTAAGCAAACTATATTATTCTATGTTGCATTCTCTTAAATTATTTTTTAAATATCAATTCATTTCATAAAGAGTGTTGATATTAGAATATATATTGCTTTTTCAAGCATGTAACATAAATGCTAAAAGATAACAATTGCTTTTATAAATATCTATACATCAACATTATGAGGAAAGAAATAAAACATGGGAGAAAACATTAACTTATTGAAATGATGAAATAACTCTATTATATTCAGCACAAGATCACTCTCTTGGTATGCCGTCAAATGGTTTATCGATTACATAAAAGTCAGTCAATCATTATTTTGGTTGTTTTTAATTTTTTGTGCTTTATTTTTATAAGAATGCTCATATCATTCTACTATTGTGGATAACATCATATATAGTCACAACTTAAGAAATTAAAAGTAATTTTTTAAGTTATTTTCAACTTTAAAAGAGCAAAAAAGTAAGTATCTGGAGTCTTTTCTGGGTTGCCTCTTATTCTGATAAGCTCACATCATCCTATGCACTTTTAATTCAGTGCTGTTAAAAGAGCTAACTATGTTTCAAAATTCGAAGAAACTTTAATAATTTAAAAAAATGTGGAATTGAGAAATCACTTTATCTAGCTGTAAAATAGAGGCTGATGAAACAAAAGCTCATTTAATCTTATTAGAAATGCTTTCGAAAGAAGGGCCACCAAACTAGAGATATAATTTCTTTAGTTTAACATTTCAAATTATAATTGCGATTTTATTTTATCATAAAGGTGACTTATGAGGATTTTTATATAATTTCTAAGAGAAAGATTAACAGGATAGATGAAACTAGCACACGTAAAATAATTTGTATTCAGTTTAAATTATTTATGAATTACTTTTGCGCGTTTTATTTATTTCTTAGAAAAATAATTAGTCTTTTTAAGACGTGCAATCAAAAATGCGTTTTTTTTAAAAGAAAATTAATAAATTTCTCTTAAATAAAGATATCTGCATTTTCCTTTAAAATGACTTAAAACACAACTTTCTTCTTCTATTTCGATTACTTACTCTTTTTCTATTAGTAAGTGCATAAATTTGATTTCCAAATTTCTACATAAAAATTCCAATAAAATATATACATTTCAAAAATTTTACATTAAATCGCAAATTGTTGTTAGTCTATAAATTCAAATATCTGTAGTGTAATAAGTAGTTTAAATAATGCCGGACCTCGTGTAGATTTTTATTAATTTTATTTTAAAACAATAACAACTAAAAAGTAATAAATAGTAAGTAAGTATAAGTAATAAGTTGACAGTCAATCAAGCTCCATTCTCCTCAATGGTAAGAGGCGGAATAACCTCGTTTACATATGGATTGTTGTTTGTTGGAGCTCCTACGGTTGCGCCAACAATTATAATTATCTGTGTGTGTATGGGTGTGGTTCAAACTAAAAACACAATACAGCTCAATAACATTATTGAATGATAGTCATTGATGATTTGCTTCAGATTTTAGTTATTTCTAATTCAATACTTTTCCCAAAATTATACCATCCTAAAAATACCAAAACGAACTACTCTCTGGTACTTTAAAATATGTTAACTCACACGTAATTTAAAAACATTTCAAAAAAGTATGTTCACCTATTTATAATTTAATTCTATATATAATTACACAATCATGTTTATGAAATATTGAATGTTAGTCATGAGAAATAAGCCTTAAAATTGTTATAAATTTAAAATTTTACTTCTCCTACTTTAGAATTTTACTGTATTTAAATGTCCTATGCTGTTTTAACTAAATAAAGAGTTCGGCTCAAGACTTTAAAAATCCAAAAAGGACTTCGCGTTCATTTCTCTAAAAAAAGTTAATTTCAAAGAGATGTCATAAAATTAAGTATTTATGTAAATTTATCTCTTTAGGTGTGTTCTAATCACAAAATTATCTCACTCATGTAAATAAAGAGTTTTGTCTGTAATTTGACTACATAAACATGCACCACAAAAGTTTTAGAATTAAAAGGTGATAAGGTTGTGACTAATTTTCATTTCAAATAATTAGCAATTTCAAATATAAGATGGCATTGACATTCCTTCTGAAATTAAATAAACATTAATAAAAGTGAATACGTTGAAAAATATTCCGGATTCTTATTTTAAATATATATATAATACCAAATACTCAATAAACAAAATTGTAATATTTTTATTTGGAATCAAAATAAACAACCTAAATTAACTATGATATATATATATATAGAAATGAATTTAGTATACATATAAGTTAATTACCATGGGAAAGCATTCAAAATAAATAAGAAATCTGTATTT
>JAPDSC010019838.1:216409-228014 GCA_026290005.1 Latrodectus geometricus | reverse complement strand
TTTTTTTTTATCACAAGGGAATTCTCATAAATACTATTATGACTATATGATTATTATTGTGACTTTAGATTTCTTTTATTTTAAGGTTGTTATTAATCATTTATAAGTTGGAAATATCTGTCTGACCAGTCCAGTCTAACATTTATTCGTCATTTTCATAAACATACTCTGTAAGTTCAAAACAAATTATTTTTCACAAGCATTACAATTTTACCTATAAGTGATATCTTGTACATTTTATTGAACGAATGATGATCACATGCACTGAGATGTTTGATAAAGTATTAAAATTTCATGTTATTTTGATCCATGTACAATAATTTGTTCTGTTATTTAATTCGGGAATGTATAATTCCGAAAAAAACATCATCACTTTTTTCTTTTATAAACATATAATTTGTATTTTACTACATGTCTCAGATACTTTACATTATTTCCAGAAATAATTTTTTTCTACAATTTAAACACAGATAAAAGGTAATATTATTTATATTGTTTTATTATCATATTATTCATGAGAGAAATCTTTAATTAAATAAGCTGATTCAGCCATTAGAGATATATAATATCTAAATTCAAAACAATATACGAGAAATCTTGAATGAATAAAAATAAATTAGTGGCTACGCAATTACATGAAACATAAAAATGTGAACTTATATAAATTTTAGATTAAATCAAATACTTAAATTCTAAATTATCATTGAAATTGACTGCATACAATAATATATTTTATAAGAGATTAATGCTATCATTTCCAATATAATTTCTGATATTTGAAAAAAAAAAAAAATAAAGAATAAAAAATAAAATAAAACTTTAAAAAGATTAAAAATGAACGCAAAATTAAAGCATGGTAAATCTAATTTTTAAAAAGACAGATTTAGGTTATAAAATAAACTGTTTACTTGAATACTAATGAGCGTGTAAAATTATTAATTGCGAAAAAATGTTTTCTCAAGAAAACTCTTGTAGATGTGTGTTTGAGATGCATTTTTATTCTTCATAAAATGAAGGATTTTCAGCAGAATCTACTATTTAGGCTTTATTAATAATACGCAAACAACAAAAAATAATTTACAATTTTTTTTACAATGTGTTGCATTATACAATTTATAGCTTCAGGAATTATTTTATGTTCAACGTTAATTTTTAAACAGAAAAAGCTATTAAAACATTAAGTGATTAGTTTCTTCGTTAACTTTTTTTGACATAGGTTTGTAGTATTATTGTTATTTTAAAATAAACAATTTATTTTGACATATGTTTTCAATGAAATATAAAAATACACTGAAACAAGGATTTTGAAATGGCTAGCTTTCAAACCATTTTCTAACAGAGACAAATAAATTAGGGGTAACAGAGACAAATAAATTAATTATATGATTCTTTTATCATGTACAAATAGTTTTTGAACATTGATTTTTGGTTAGAAGTTGTTTTGATGTTTGTTGTGATGAGGGAAAATATGTCTGCTTACCAACTTGTTTCTGATTTTTATAGGGGTTAAATTGTAATCAATCGATAACTGGAAAAGTAATCTGCCTTTTGTTTATTTTAAAATAATTCAGTAATTTTTTATTACTCTAAGACTTGACAAATATTTTGAAGATGTTTTGCAATTGGTGATACGGCCTATGCTATGAATTGAGTAACGAACCATTCATTGACAAGGTAGCTCAACAATGTATTCCACGCTTATCATAACAAAGTTTGCATAATGGTAACGCTTTTCATAGCCCGCAAGATCATAAAATATTGCTCCAATAGGGTATATTTAATAAAATTTTAAAGAGCTGTTACAGAGTGGTATAAGTGGGTATATCAAATGATATATTTATGGTATCTATGGTATTAGTAGTATTCGTAATTTAATAGTATTCAGGTCCAACTAAGTAAAAGCTTGCATAGCTGCTTGACGTTTCCTAAAACTACATTAATTAACATAATTTTTCTGTTATGAATAAATAATTTTTTTCTAAATCTTTCTTTCGATCTTTTGACGTTTGATATTTTTGAAATTTTAATACAACGTATCGTATGGCTTAATAACTCAAAAATACAGTTAGAGTTTAGATCTTTCAAAAAATCTACTTTTGTATGAAAATCTTTCATTAAAAATGATAGAAGCATTCTAGAAGCAGATATAAATACACGAAACAGAAAAACTGCCAAGATTTTTGTCATACGGTAGTGTAGTTGAAATTTTAAATAACTTAAAAATAAATATAAGTTTCCAAAAATGAAAGCTGCATTAAACTACAATAAGCTTACAAATTAAACTCTTTTAATTTTTATCAATATATTTTTCTGAAATTTAAATTCATAAATATGATTTTCATTTAATTCAAGTGAATTTTGAGTTTATAAAAATCTTCAACAAGTTATATAGAAAATAATATGAAAAATATTATTTAAAGAGGTAAGAAAAATTTATAGGAATAATAAATATAAAAAAAACTAAAAGAAAAAATACATCAATATTAAAATTGAAAAATACTGAAATTATTTGAAAAAAAAATTAAAATGGTATTAAAAATTTGGGGTATATAGAGATAAATTCGTTAATCCAATATTATCTGGAATTGTTGCGGGAGGAATAAGTGAAAATGAGAAAAATGAAAAATGAGGGACTATAATCAACATCATTTGAAAATTTATCTAACATTAAGAATTATATATATATATATATATATATTAGAATTGATTATATTAGTATTTATTAAAATATTTAGTATTTAAATAAAAATTATTATTAAAATATTTAGTATTTACAAAGATGTTGTGCTTTTAAATATCTTTATAATTACATAAACTTAACCCATATCCAGTCCATCACACTATTGCATAGTCTATTAATACAAGGTAAATATGATAATTTTCTGCACTTTAAAGGGGATTTTAAGGCATTAATTCATCAACAATGAACTGAATATCATTATTTATGTTTAATGTTAACCAATATGTCAATATTCTTGCTCATAAATCAAATGCAATTCTTTTGCGACTACAATAAGTTAGGTTATAAATATTGAATAACAAAACAAATCATATTATTTTCCTGCATGTCAGATATGTTTTGATAAAAAAGAATTTAAATAACATAAATATGCATAATTTATCATTTTTAACCTTAAAGAAGCTATAACATTATACAATTAAATGTTGTATAAGCCTTTTTCTGATAGCACGAAATTTTTATCTTTATTACATATATACTTTCTATAATTTATATATTTTTTAATATATAATAGATTCTTAAAATAGCGGTTAAATTCGAATAAAAATATTAAATATTGGAAAGGAACTAGCTTAATCAAAAAATGTATGTAAAAAAAATTTCATGTCATAAAAAGAAAATATATTAAAATATATTTGCTGAAGAAAAAAACTTTTTAAAAATATTTGACATTACGAGATGTGCAAGTGTTGTCAAATGCAATATAAAATTTTCATTATTCTGCCTTCGTAAAAAAAGTATTCGACTTCTTGTTAAAAAAATATTGTAAATGTCATATATTTGTTATGAGTGAAATAACTAAATTTCTTGTAACTATGCTTTTAGTTTATTTATAGAAAAAGAGTAATTATTAATTAAAATCATATGCTTTGTGTCTCTGGAAGTTAGAAATAAGGTAAGTAGAATAACATGTGCCAAAATCCTTGTTACTATACAAATACGAGATTAAAATTTAGAGCATAAATTATTTATGATTTAAAAAGTATTAATAATTTGAAACTATTCTAAAGAAGATGGAAAAAGAAAAATATTTCTCTCAAGAAACCATATTTATAAATCATTTAGTTATTATTTTAAATTATTCGGAAATAGGAAATGAATAACAAATTCAGTTTTTCATGTTCTTCGAAATGCACATCTACATTCGCAAACATTTCAGACATTATTTTTGAATATTTTATATAACTTGAAGTTATACCTATGACTTAAAGTGAGTTCAAATAATTTCTTCTAAGAAATTTAGGGGTAATCAACAGTAAAGAAAACATAAAAATGATAATTTTTTCTACATTTTGTACAAATCTTTATCATGATTTTATACTTCCCTAAATTAGAAGTTTCAATTTATATATTTTAAGTGAGATCTCGGTATCACCCAAATATGCTTCTTAAAATTCAAATTTTTATTTGTGTAATATTAGAACTGTAGTTGTCACTACCACAAAGTTATCTAAATTGGATTGAAAAGTTATCTATAAATATAACTAATATAACGATCATAATTCAGGTGCCATAACTAATAATTACGTGTATCTTGTGAAAAATAAATAAAAAGTTTAAATTAAAACATCTACATAAAACTATTTTTTATGTTACTTGACAAGTTTTAGCTTAAGCAACATCATTCTCAGTTTATAGGCTAACATAAGAAAACTGACGAAAAAATTTGAATTAATGTTGCAGCTTCGTGGTAAGTGATATAGTCACATAAAAGTAATGCTATATAATGTTTTATGGATCACAAAAGGCTTGCTTCTCTGTGTCAAACTGTTCTAGACAAAAACTCTGCAAAACTTTCAGGTTGCTCTTAAAATAATAAATAAAAATGTACTATAAGTATAGATATAATAGTTAACAATACCTAAATTATTTTGATTAATAAAGCATTTTTCAGACGATTTTTATTATATTTTTTCCGAATGATTCTAGTCACGTAAAAAAAATTATCAAAGATAGTTAAATTCTTTTAATAAAAATTATTGCAAAATGTTAGTTGCAGAAATCACAGGGAAAATACTGACTTTTAATCCTTTTGTGTTATCAATAAACCTTATCATTTTTGCGTACTACTTTGACTAACCGTAAATTAAAGAAAATATTATTAAAAAAAATTCCCAGAATAATAATACAAAGGCTCTTTTTAAACTAAACTCTACTCTTGTTAGTTTTTGTAGAAGTGAAATGTAGAATAAAGGTAAATATGTTTAATCAACATACACTTATCAAAAAAAAAATAAATAAAAGAGAAAATTATAAAAAGGAGAGAAGTAATTTGAATTAAGAGAGAGAACTAATTTTTCCTTCTCATGATAAATCTATAGTATATCCAGAGAATATTATCTTAAGAATACTCCATTACACATAACAGAATACTTTTTACTGAGTTTATGAATTTTAACTTCAATATATCCAAATTTAGCATAAAAGATTTAAAGAAGAAGGATGTCCTTCCATAAAATATAAGCATGATTCCTCAAAGATGAAGATATATAAGTATGGGATAAATATAAATTTCTCATGTAAAAGCAACATTGTAATATATATATATATATATATATATATATATATATATATATATATATAAACATAAACTGATGTAAAAAAGAAAGATTTTTTTATTACTAATGTATCATAATCAATTGTTAAACATTTTAAATTTTTCTCGGTATTACACATTTTTAGTATAAAAGTTTTAAACGCATATTTTAGTAATTTACATACAGATGTTATAATATACATTAACTCTGAAACCTGCACTTCTAGCGGAAATGTTTCACTTTTGACACACTCAAATTATCGGTGTAATTTCTAATTCACGTTTTTATGTATAGTTAGACATATTTTTTGGAGTTTTGTAATATTTATTTTATAAATTATCCCCTCAAAATTAAAATATTTTGCTTGCGAAACAGAAAAAATATTTGTTGCCTTCAGATATTCCAAGAAACAATGAAAAAATTTATATTTTAATAACTTTATATTTGTTGATGTTCAATAAAAGATTTTCCCCTAACGTTCATTAAGTATATTTAATAGTAGCTGCATATATCCATATTTATATTTTTAATCTGAAATTTGGAACACTGTATATTTTAAGAGAGATAAGGTAATATTCTGTAATTTTGTACTGATGTGAATTCATAAATAAATTCATTATTTACTTGGGACATTATTTTATTTGCTTAGCTAATAAAAGAAAAATAACATTTTCTAAATGCTGTTTTATATTTCCAAGGAAGTACTTTTACTAAATACGAAGGATTATAGATATTAGGATATAAAATAAACTACTTATAGAAAATAATCTAAAGAAATTTATCATTTTATAGTTGATTTGAACTCTAAGGGTAAAGATGATTTGAGTTTAGATTTTGTGGAATTTGGAGTAAATATATTTTTGTTATACTTTGTTACATTATAAAATTGCCTGGATTCTGTAAATATGTTTCATAAAATTTTTAAGTTACTGAAGTTCTTTTAAAAGTTTCAAGATAATTATTTTTATTGAAGTGGTTTTCTAGAGTAAAATTTTGTTTTATTTATATTAAAGAATAAAATGTGCACATTTTCTTGATGATTTAATAAAAATCTTGAAAATATCAATCATATTTATTCTGTCAAATTTATTAATAAGAGTTTAAAATATTCATTTATTATATATGTAATATTTGTATATTTTATTGAATTATTGAAGTGTGTTTTTATCCCTATTTTTAGTATATGTCAATTTATTTTCAATTTTTATATATAAGAAAAATTTTTGTTTTAATGAAAAGGAAAAATAATTTTTCTAATCTTAGTCTTGTTATTTTCTCCCCTACATTAATAACTTTATTTCTTTCTGCTTATTTTAACTTTTAATTTTTTATCCCCATATGTGCTAAAATCTTTGAAACAGAAGAATAATCAACAATATAAGGAAATGAAACATCATTATTCAAACACAAATAACTCCTAAACTGCTATAAAAATTATTTTCAGGAATGCATCAATTTAATTAATCTGCTGCTATAATTGCATAATTACATGCACAACATACATCAGTATTTTTTATATGGAAAAAAGTTTCATATATTATTGGAGACTAAATAAATATTTGTCAGATAATGTTTGGTTAGAATTGCCAAGCAGCAATTTCTTTCTTCAAAAATATGATGAAGTACCTGAAAAAAACAAACCATCATAGTTAAAATAAAGCTGTTTCCATTGAAATTATATATTAATTATATTCAGTATTCTAAATTTGTCACTCTTCCCAACTCAAAATAAATCGCTTTGTCTATTTTGCAACTTGAAAGAATTTTCTTAATCGAAACATATCTTAAGTGAAATGTATGTCAAATATTTTCGTATAACCATTACCTCCATTAACTATTTTTAAATATAATTACTCAATTTGTTTCTTTTTTTATTTTGAATTTATTCTTTTGAATATATTTACAAATTTTAAATATTACTATTAAATTCGAGCCAGAGTTGTCAGGCAAGGAATAAAATCCAAGTAAATTTAAATAATAAATAAAATCTACACCATATAAGAATAACTATAAGATATGAAAACTAGTAATATATGTGAACAAAGAAATATGTGATGTGAATAAAATATGGATAGAATATAATATTTTCGAAAAATACTCTTTCATATTGATGAAGCACTTCATAAAAATGATAATGTAAAAATTTTTTAAAAACAGATTACAGAACTTTTGAAATTTATTTTATAAATTTCAGAAATATAGTAATATATATTAATTTCTTAACAAAAATATTCAAACTCAATAAAATGCTTATTTAATGGAAGTAATGATGGTAATTATGAAAAATTCATGAAAAACTGGTTTTACGAACCACCATAAAAATATCTGCATAAGTAGATGCATAATTAGTCATAATATGTGATTTATATAGACAATATGCGAATAAAATGTTTTCCAGAGAATTTATCAAATTAACTGTGTTTGTTGATAGTATCAACAAGGCTTGGAAATTAATATTACATTATCTATATCTCTAAAACAATATAAGTTGTAAGAGTGTTAAAAAGCACCAATGATACATTTCTAATTTATTTACCCATTTAAAAACGAATTGATTGTTAGGGATGGTTATCTCAGGGTTTTTCATTATTGAAGAAACTAATGATTATAATTTATCAGTGATACCTGCTCTCTTATATTCATTAGTATTCTATTAAAAATATTTTAATCTGATAATATTCTTTGATCTATTAGCATTCTATCAAATGAAATAAAGTTTTCCATGTGATTATTAGAAATACGAAGTGAAGATTTGTGTATTGCAATGATTTCATTAGTGGTTGTACATTTGCAATTAAAAATACATTCAGGACTATTTAAGTTCAAATTTTTTTATAATCAATATAATTTTTTTTTAAATATATCAATTTAAAATCATTTTAAATATACTTGAAAATAATTTTGTTTATTTGAAATAATATTTTGGTTCTTTACTTTAATGTTATAAAATGTTCGAAAAATATCATCTAATATTGTTTGAAAATTTGAAAAAAAAGACTGAATACAGCAGAAAAAAATAAGATAAAAAAATTATTAAAAATCATTGATGTAAGTGTGGTCTTCTTGAAAATAAAAATAATGAAAGAATCTTACTTTTTCAACAGAATGATATTTTTTACATTTGAAAATATGTCTCTATTCTAAAAATCACCTTGAAAAGAGAAAAAAAGTTTAAATATGTCAACTGTTGTTATCTTTTTGACTTTCAATTTTCTAGTATACAAGCAATATTTATAGACATTACATTGTGGTGGGAACAGAGATAAACACAATGTCAAAAATGTTTGACTGATAAGATAAAAGATCTTTTTGTCTGGACACTTTTCAATTGACAAGAAACTTCTTAAGTACTCAATAACATGCATTGTTGCACATTATTGTCATTTTAAAACTAGTTGTCAGAAAATAGCTCCTGTTCTTTAATTTATAAAATCATAATATTCACACTTTCTGAAAATAATTGTATGATAAAAAATACAGTATGAAATGTTAACATCGCTTTCTGATTAATTTATAATATTTTTTACTTGTGGCACAAATTCTGTTTTTACATATAAAACCTTTATCAGTAAAAATACTTCAATTAACGAAATGTAATAAATATTAATAATTTAATTTATTTATAAAATGATTTATTGAAAAATGGTCATTTAGATTTTATGAAAAATAGGAAATATTTTATTAGTAATAATGACATAAAAATATACCATCTGCACTAAGAAACGAATTATTTAATAAATCTAAGCAATTTTCATGTAAAAGTACAAAATCGATATCATCAAATATTCAAAGAAGCATTCATTTCTAAATAAAATATGAAATTAATTCATATTCATATAGAGAAAACAATAAGCACAATAGTTGAGTTTAGATAGTTTATTCATAAAAAGTTGAAAATTCTTACAACACATTCCATGTCAAAATGTTTCTGCACACATTATAATTAATCATCAATGAAATATTAATTTTAATTCATTAAAAAAGGAAAGTTTTCATTAATTAAATTATTCACAGAACATTATTTTCTAATTCCATAAATATTTATTAAGTAAAGAATTTTGAGTATATTAAAAAACGTTTTGTATAAGAAAGCACTTCTTGGTAAATGTTTTGATTCATATAAACATTTTTTAAAATTTGTATAGTATGCTGTTGGAACAAAATTATATTATCAATAATGCATAGTACATTTATATAGCAAATTTTATTGGAGTTTATATAATTTTTTTTAACAATTTTATTAATTTAGAATAAACTATATGAGAGGATTTTGCTTGTCACGTGTAATCCTCACTTCTAATTTCAAAACATGATTCAAACAAGCATATTATTTTACAATATTTAGAAAGTTTCTTTGATTGTCACCAAGAGTTAAGAGAATGGAATTCTTACCACAATACTGCAGTGGTAAATTACACTACTGGCCATTAAAATTGATACACCAGGAAGAAAAGCAGATAACAAAATGATATTCATTGGACATATATATTATACTAGAAACAACAAGTGATTAAATTTTCAAAACATTTGGCTCGATAGATCCTGAGAAATCAGTACCCAGAACAACCACCTCTGGCAGTAATAACAGCAGTTATACGCCTGGGCATTGAGTCAAACAGAGATTGGATTACATGTACAGGTACAGATGCCCATGCAGCTTCAACACGATGCCACAGTTCATCAACCGTAGTGACTGGCGTTTGGTGACGAGCCAGTCGCTCGGCAACCATTGACCAGACATTTTCTATTGGTGAAAGATCTGGAGAACGTGCTGGCCAGGGCAACAGACGAACATGTTCCGTATCGAGGAAGGTCCGTACAATACCGGCAACATGCGAGGGCATTATCCTGCTGAAACGTAGGGTTTCACAGGGCTCGAATAAAGGGTAGAGCCACGGGTCTTAACACACTAGAAATGTAACGCGCACTGTTCAAAGCACCGTCAATGCGAACAAAAGGTGACCGAGACGTGTATCCAAAGGCACCCCATACTATCACGCCAGGTGATGGGCCAGTATGACGATGACGAATGCACGCTGCCAGTGTGAGTTCACCACGATGCGGCCAAACACGGATGTGGCCATCATGATGCTGTACACAGAACCTGGATTCATCTGAAAAGATGACGTGTCGCCATTCGTGCGCCCAGGTTCATCGTTGATCACACAATTGAAGGCACTCTTGTCTATGACGCAGCGTCAAGGGATGCCGCAGCCATGGTCTCCGAGCTGAGAGTCCATGCTGCTGCAAACGTCGTCGAACTGTTCGTGCAGACACTTGTTGTCTTCCAAACGACCCCGTTTCTTGACTCACGGCTCGTGACTTGGTTGCACGATCCATTACGGCCATGTGGATAATATGCCTGTCTTTTCAGATGCTAGTGATAGGTGGCCGTTGAGATCCCGCATGGCATTCCGTATTACCGTCCTGAACCCATCGATTCCATATTCTGCTAACAGTCATTGGATCTCGACCGACGCGAGCAGCAATATTGCGATAAGATAAACCACAATCCCGGTACTCTACAATTCAACCTTTATCAGTCAGAAACGTGCTGGTACGCATTTCTCCTTCTTACACGAGGCATCACAACAACGTTTCTCCAGGCAACAGCGTTCAAATGCAATTTGTGTATGAGGAACCGGCTAAACAATTTCCTCATTTAAATACAATGTAGGTGTCGCTACTTGCGCCTTCTTTTTCTGAATGCGCTGAAAAGCTAATCATTTGCATATCAGACCTTCATCCTTTCGTATAAATTTCACGCCTGTAGCCTTCTTGCTGTAGCAATTTTCATGGCCAGTAGTTTATAATATTGTATATTATTTTATAATTTTATAATTTAATTATTATAAATTTATATAATCATTATTATAAATCAAAATCATATAATTTTTGAAAATTATATAAATTTTGTAAAAATGAATTTTCTATATTAATATAGTTATAAACTTATGAATAGAATTATTTTTATTTTCCATGCTCAAGATGTAACATTAAAAAGCTCATAGAATATATTGACGATGATCGAAGTATAATGCAGACAAAAAAAAAATGAACATGAACAGTGACAAACATATACATTTAAGTAAAACCATAAAGTTAATGATAACGTTTCTAAATTGCAAGTAATTTCATGTAACATACAAATTGCAGTTGATTTCTTTGGAAGGAAGCCAGTTTTGAGGATCTCAGGAAGGCAAATTATGTTATGAAGTGAAAAATTCCAAAACAAATATTGTGTGACTTGAAATTGATTTTATAATCAGAGAAAATATTTTGCAGAAGAGCAACTTTTTAATTAGTTGTATTGCACAGAATATTCTAA
>JAPDSC010019838.1:174712-206409 GCA_026290005.1 Latrodectus geometricus | reverse complement strand
ATATGTTACCGTGAAAGACCGAAATCGGAGAATGTCGACATTCACCAGTGAATGTCAACAAACCAAATACGTTGGTGAAGGATCGAATATTTCGTTACATTTTTGTACATTCGGACCTTCACCGGTGTATGTCAACAATCACAGATTTGCTTTGGTGGAGGTCGAAAAGAGAGGAGCTGACAAAGAAGCGACCAGATGTTTCTCGCCAAATCTGCCAAATCCTTTGTTTTGGTGGAGTCTCCGCCAAATCCTGGTGACTGGCTGTTTCCAGCCAAATCCTTTGTCAGTCTTATGCATATGCAAAATTCAATGGTGAGAGCAAAATTTTCTTAATTTTTTTTTTCTGATTTCCTGATTTATAAGAATATGTACAGCAGTGAATCGTGATCTATTTCTTGAAAAGTTAAATGCATTAATTGCTGGTAAACGAGAAGACAATTGCTTTTATTTTTCTAGATAAAAGTACTCTAAAATACTTTCTGAAGTGGTTTCTGCTAAAACTAAGCGCTACACACCTTTGGATTACAGACGATTAAAACGTTTTGACGTTTTAAAAATTAATGATGAAGAGAGGTTAATTGCACCTATAAAACCAGGAGAAACGAATGTACAGTATTATGTTACCAATGAGGAATTGTTTAGTATACTATATGAAGCTCGGCCAGGATAGGACATGGAGGAAGAGCACATATGCTTAAAGAGTTGCAAATTAAATACAAAAATATTACATATGAAGTTGTAATCTTGTATTTAAATCTATGCAAACAATGTCAAATGAAATGCAGTGCACCTAAGAAAGGTATTGTTGTGAAACCAATGATCAGTTCTGAATTAAACTCAAGATGTCAATTTGATCATAGATCTGCAGTCAAACTCAGATGGTGAACATAAATTCATAACGGTGTATCAAGATCATTTAACTAAGTTTCTCCAGCTATGACCTTTGAAATCTAAGACGGCTGAAGAAGTAGCGTATCACGTTCTTCCAATATTTTTAATATTTGGTGCTCCAGCAATATTGCAATCAGATAATGGTAGAGAATTCAGTAATCAAGTCATATCTGAAATATGCGCTATGTGGAAAGATGTTAAGATAGTTCATGGAAAGCCTCGTCTCAGTCAAACACAAGGCTCAGTTGAAAGGGCCAATCAGGATATACAGAATATGCTAACTGCATGTATGAATGATAACAATACAAATAAATGGTCAGAAGGTTTACCCTTTGTTCAATTTGCCAAGATCACTTCATAGAAACCGAAGAACAGTTTGAAGAAACTGGTAATACTTTTGAAAAATTTGAGCGGTGGTCAAACCGAAAACCAAATTCCAAAGAAAAATATTGAAGAGGATTTTCAATCTACCACGTCTTCACATCAAATTCTGAATGAAGAACACGACTTAATTTCTATAAAAAGAGCGGCCGCAAAAGAGAATCTTCTACTGCAAGCAACAAAAAAGTCGCGAACCTCACAAAATCAATTTCCTCCTGCTCAAATTGGTGATACTGTATGAATACAAGTCCCTGGTGTTGACCGTGGTCGTACAGATAACCGAAATGTGTTACCGGTTGTTGTTGGAATAGAAGACTCCGACTTCTATAAACTTGCGAATGAAAATGGTACCTTCAAGCAGCATTACACACGTAATCAGTTCGAAATTTGAAAAGAAAAGCTCCTTCACATAGATAAAATTTCTTTTCAAGAAATTTCGCTGAGAGAAGCAGCTGCAGCTAATTCGAGAAGCGGTGGGCAAGGCTATACACGCTGTCATTGCAAAAAGAAGTATTCCACAAATAAATGCTGTTGTAAAAGCAAGGGCCTCTTGTGCAACTCAAAGTGGCATAATAGTTTAAGTTGTTGCAATAAATAAGATTTATTGCAATAAATTTACTAAATTATGTGAAAATCTTATAATTTAGTAAGTTTTTTTATTACTATTTTTTTATTTTCTCATTTGAACGTACTTTATAATTAAGTAAGTTTTTATTTCTATAATTTTCCTTTCTCATTTTGAAAGTACTGTGTGTTTTATGTCTTAGTCATTCCTCTCAGAAAGAAAGGCGAAAAATTTATCGTGACTGAATAACGGAGAAAAAAAAATATAAATCTAGGACATGTTCAACATTCACCATTAGTGCATGGTGAATGTCGACATTCACCGGTGAAAGTTAGAAATAAGGGTATTTAGTAAATACTTCGGATATACGCCAAGCGACTATGTGAATGTTGACATTCAACGGTGAATGTCGACATTCTCCAGATTTTGGTGTTTCACCGTAACATATATATTGCATTTAAAATATTACGTATAATGTTTTATCAAAATGCGACATAAATGAGGCAAAAAATTACCAGATTTCAGAACAAAACAAATAGATTTTTGCTCATAATCTTTTGTTACTTCTTTATTTTATTATTCATTAAAATTAAAATATTACCTGAACAAAAAATTAATGATTTTAGAAAAGTTAACTATGAGCTCTCATAGCATCAAAATATATATTTTAAAATGAGCCAAACTACATTTCAATGGGAAAGTTTGAAAGGGAGAGTTGAAATGTTTTGTAATTTCATGTTTTCCTTGGAAAATAAAAGATAAAATGACAGATGATCTAATAGCAATATAGCGTGATTCTCGAGTAGTGAAGTCGAAATCCTCATTTTATTTTCAGAAAGAAGTTTTGCCACCAATGATAATGAACTCTTGCCGTGGCATAAATAAATATATCTTTCCCATTATTCTATTGAAGTCAATAAAATAATCAGCTCAGGAGAAATAATCTTATTTCAATAAGAATTAACTTCAAAGTTAAATTAAAATGGACTTTATAATTGATAAGTTAGCGCAAATAATCAAGGTTTTGGAAAAGATAGAAAAGCGATAAATTTAAGTTTCATACAATAAATGACAACCTTTATGGATTTATTTAAATATTCACACTAAAATTAATTAATTTAATTAGTGATGAGCTACCACAATGCTCAATAAGTGATTTTGTTCAGTGTAAGCAATTTTGGCTGTCTTCACTTTTGACTTCCATAACCATTTTGTATTATCATTTTACCATGAAAGTGCTTGAGATACAAAAATATGTCATGCTGCTTGTATTCTGTTCCAGTCAGTTAAAAAATATTTATTTTTCTTTTAATTATGTTTTTAAAGTGTTGTGCATAATATAATTACATTAGAAACATTATACAATATTATACAATTACATTTTTAAAAATTTCTTTTCACACACTATCCTATATTAAATTAATTTGCAAAAGTTTTATATACATTCTATTTCTGTTATTTTCATTTACAATTGCAAAATAATGTGAAAATCTTAAGTTTTCCAAGTCATTTTTTGTGTGCAAAGTAATATATTACCTAGATTCAGAAATTTTAAAAAACGATGTCTTTGGTCGTGGAACAATAAACTACAATTACTACCGTGAACAAAACTGGTGTTAAATTATGTTTTTGCCACTGGTGTTGTAGTTCTCTGAAAGAACTCAACTACAATTGTTGTTCAAACATTGATGAAGATGTTAGCGCCAAATTAATGACATTTAATGTATCATATATTTGCATAGTCATGATATTAAAGAATGACATTGAAAAGTTGGCCAAAACCAGCACCGTTTAAATATTGATGTTCTCAGTAATAAATGCAATCGAATAAAAGTTGTACAGACCATGATGTACAAATTCAATTCAAAAGCTAATGATTACGCTGCTAACTTGATCGCACTTAGTCGTATCATTGACAATTACTCTAAATGCTACAGATTCTTTTATACCACCCATGGTCTTTTACTTCCATATTATCCGCAGAATAATTAAGATTATTTAAATATAATGGTATTGACTGAGCTGCTTAAATAGTGCGTAACTCATTATCTTGATTATATCAGTAGAATAACATCGATTATCGCTCAAAGTTCAAATTTACTTCAAATTCGAAGGATACATTCATTTTCGAAGCATCACATGTATTTATGAATCTGAAGTTTGTTTGATTTAGAACATTTCTTAGGTTACGCTATAATCCTAGTTATGGTTGTGAGAGATATCTCTTAAGATAGTTAGCCTCCCGGGATTTATATATAATTTTGGCAGAAAAATTTTATATTGGAAATAAGATGCTACTGGATGTACTCAGCTATTGTGTATATATTTATTGTGAGTTGCATTGTTGCAATTTTGCACCACAATAATAAAGGTAGTGCTAAATCCATAGCAACTTTCTTCATAATCGTTTTCTTTAATGTGGTGCATTATGAGTGCTCTGCAAATAGAAACTGGAAATTTGAAGAATATTAATAGATACATCTAAAGTTACTGAAAGTTTAAATTCTAACATGTATTTTGAATCATATATCATCAATGTCTTAAATTTTATTATTTTACTCACTATTTAAGTAGATTGATTTGAATATCATGGGAAACATTCATTTTGTTATTATAAATAATTTTAATCTTAAAAATATCTCTGGATACTTCACATAAGATATATCATTAATTAATATTATCTACAAATATGCAATGCAACTCTTTCAATGAAAAATTCAAACCTATTTCAATTTCAATTGAATAATAATTAGTAAGAGAAATAGGTATATTTATAAGTACCTTAATATTGGTAATAAAATGTATTTTGAAGTTATCAAAAATTAATTAATCTATAACAACTACCATGAAAAATTTGAGGGTTAAATTCTAGACGAGTAAAGAAAGGAAGACTGGAATTACAATTACATATTCTATAAATTAATGTCGTTTTAAGAACATGATTAAATTAAAGGGAACACATGATTTCATTAAATGCATATATGAATAACACGCGAAGCATTAATTAAATGGCATTTTCTTTTAGAATTGATTTTTTTTTCATTACTGGAAATATAACACATTAAAATTGTTATTGAATAAAGCTTAATCATGCTTTTTTGACTTAATAAAAAAGTTTATATTTACTAGACAAAATATCTTCAACGTATTTAAGATTTCGTTACATTTTATGTATGCCATTTAAAATTCGGATTTAAAATAACAGTACATTATCTTCCTAAAATGTAGATTACAAGAAGAAAATGTACGCTTATTTTGATTAAATATAAAAAGGGATATTTTTCCGGATAATATTTTTATATTTGAATAATATAGTTGAGAATTTATGTCTTGGTGATTAAAAATGAAACTGTTTTTGGATTGATGTTAATTCAATAATTTTACGAAAATAACTGTTACAATACTTAAATTTCTAACGAAAAATAAGCGTTTTGTTTATTATTCTTCATATATTTCATGATTCCTCTCAATATTTTAATGTTATTAAAAACGTTTAGTATAAAACTCAATATTTAATATTCTGAAGCAACTTTGTGATTAAGTATGCATACAAAATATTTCAAAATTAATTTAAAAATTCTAATTTGTTAAAAAATCATTACAGATTCTCATAGCAAAAATTCCAACTTTCTTTTCAATAGTGAAATCATTATCAGTTAGATTTTTATTTAATTAAATTTTAGATAAATTTATTTATAATTTTTAAAACTATAAATAGAAACAATACTCTTTTCTGAGTATCTGATTCTAAAATTTAAAAATTAATTAGTGTTGGTGGGGTATACATTATATTGTCATTTCAAAAATCTTATCACAATAACACATTAAAAATTCTATTTTTTTCATTTGTCTTTAATTCAATTTCCTCCCATATTCACCTTTTGAACCATTTACTTAAAGTAAGTGAGTCTTCTTTTAATATTAAAAACCGTAATGGCTTCTCTTGAATTGAGGAAATTCTCACACTATATTGCATATATTTACTTTGGAATGCATATATTTACTTTGATGTCTCTAGTAATGCATTATTTCATTTAATACTCATTAAAACAAGAAAACAAAGACTGTACTTCTATTTTCAAATAAGGTTATATATTTAAAACAGTTATTCTTCATCAAAACATATAAAAAGAGCTTACAATAAACTTTAAAATTTTTGTTGAAATTTGCATCGATCTAAAATAATTTAAGTGATTAATAGATTAAATCTAATATAAAATGTAAATACCAATTTAAATTTTATAAATACTAAAGCCTGTTTTTTTTGACAGATTAAGTATTAAATTGAACTTTGAAATTTTAGTAAAATAAAATTTCAAAATTTGGAAAATTTAAATCAATTTTAATTTTAGCGTTTAGTTTAGAAATGTAGATTCTAAAAATGTTTAAATCGATTGATTTATTTTTAAAAAAATATTTCCAGATATATATACCTGAGTAAGAGAAAATTACAATCAATACTTTCCTTTGGATTTTTGATATATGTGAAAACAATTAACTTATATTTGTCTGAGTAAATTAGCTTATATTTTAGCATTGTAGTTAGGCTTCATTTAGATTACGATTATGTAGTGCACAATATTTATATTTTTTTAAACAGATATACAACGATTTTTATAAAAAGAGTTCTATTATATTTACTAGATTTTATACGGATCATAAGCAAATTTATTGAGATATGCCTTATTTCTGAGTTTTATTCACTCAGGTTTTGATTTTTAGATTACCATCTTATTAGTTTATTTTTTTTTTCTAAAAATGTTTCTTTTTACCTGGTTTTTTCGATAACATTTAAAGTTGAAATTAGCATTAATTTACTAAAACTTCATTAAATTTTAATTAATTTATTTTAAGTTTATCATCTTATTATTTTTAAACAGTAAGTCTAACCTGCAGCGACACCCAGAATACAAATGTTTGCTTATTATATTTCCATTTAATACTAATTGGCTGCAGTATGCCTTAAAAGTAAACTGAGAAGTTTTTTTCAATTGACGACCTGATCATTCTTAACATTTCCAAGCTGCTTTCAAGCCGTTAGTTGTCTATTTTTAGAGTTATTAACAGAGTAGGGATAAAACAACTAATTGAGTAAGATAACGTTTGTTTGAATTAGATAAATGAAAATTTCTACGTAAGCACCAGTCTCAGTGAATGATAATGTAATAAAAATCAGTAAAACTGAAAAATCTGAAATGTTATCATTGTTTTAAAAAAATTCTCTACTAAAATATTGATTAAAAACCTAAATATTTATTTTCTTTTATTAAATTACACAAATCTGTGTCAATTTATTAAACAAGTTACCGTAGATAGAATCGTTATGTCTTAACTTTACAAAATTATGCTTTTTCATTTTAAATTTAAATGAAGCATTTGAATATATATATAACTTACTAAATATTTGTACAAAATTTGATTGTCATAGCTATTTTGTGATACATAATGAGATTACTGAGTATGTACACACAGGATTTTTTTCTCAAAAAAGTTTAGATCCTTCATTATATAAAAAAGTTAATTTTACTTTTTAGAAATCTGCACTAACAATATAATCGAGAAAGTATATAAACAATATATCTCCCTTTTCGGCTCATTCCCTCTTGGACTCCATTCTCGGAGAAGAATAGAGTTTTATTAGAGTTTCTTACTAATATATATATATATATATATATATATATACCGTAATGAATATTTAGATATTATTTTAGAGTTTTATTATTTTTACATTCTGAATAAGTTAAAAGATTCAACTGTCCTGCCTTCATAAATATCTTTTCATTATTTAATATTTAGTAAAGCCTCACTTGTAAATGTTAATTTTAATGTTTTTTATATTATATAAATTGAAGAAGTGTTATTTACATTTTTTTGAGTTATACTATTAGAGTAATTTATATATAATCTACATTTTCATTTCGTAAAAATTCCATAATAATACTTGCATGAAACAAATTGGATATTAGAAAGTTTTATTTTTGTAGATTTATTTCGCTCTTGATGAAATAGTATTACGTTAGCGTGTCTTTTAACAATTCAATGCATTTTTGTTGAATTCCTAAATTTACCATTTGATCCCGTAATTGTGCTTACTGAGAAATATTAATTAATGTCTATTAATATTACTAATGCAAATATTGAAGCTATTTAATTAAATCGTTTTAAGAAAAGGAGTTGTTTTAAATTAAAGTTATTAGGTTCTTAAATGAATATTTAAAAAGAGAACATTCTCTAATTTCTAATAACTGATAAATTTTAAAATAAAAATTCAAATTGAATTATTTGCACACCGATTTTATATTTTAGCAAATAATCAAGGACAGAAAAATCAGGCAATACAGAACATTAAAAAAAGTTTTAGATCATTTGGAAAAGTTATCTCTACAGGAAACGGTTGCTTGTATTATTGAAATAAGGATCTCAGTTGTCACAAATCCACGAATCGAACTTTGTATGATTAATTTTGATTTCAGCTGTTATCCATAGATATCTTACTTTAAATATTATCTGTCTTGATAACTGTAGTTCGTTAAACTTTGTTATAAAATTTTTCTGCTTATAAAATTTTTATTTTCAGAATTTTAGTGACAGGCTAACTTTTTTTTACTTAGTTAATTTGAAACGTATACTTGTTAATTTTTTCAACAAATTGTCAGCTATTCACGAGGTATTGCTATGAGTATTTATGACAAGGAGAAGAAAAATGGCGGGATGAGTAGCAGACGCTTCGGTATCAGACATTCTTTCATGATTAATGGCCTTGGACGTCGGATTTTAACCTTTTTGGTAATATAAGATAGACGGTAGACTATGGCAATCTTAGAAATGCTTCCACTTTGACCTGTATTGTTATTGGTAGCAATTGAGCCATTCCCTTACGCTGATTTTATTTTTTCAAACGGGAGAACCTCTAACACTCTGTGTTGTTTATGATGTGTAGACATTCTACTAAGCAGTTTCTGTTACTTATCTCTCCATCATTCGTTCTGAAATCAATATAATTTGCAGTAAAAATTAATATTACCTAATATTTTATTATTTTGTGTAATGTAGGAATAAATTTAATCTTGAACTAAGCTTAAATGAGAATCTTTTTGACGTCAGTTAAATGATTTGAACGATGGGTTACCTTGCTTACAAAACATTTATCTCTTTAGTGTGATGATGTTTTGTGTAACAAGAAAAGTTATGCATTTAAAGAAAGCGAGTATTCTGATTAAGCACATCGAAATAATCATGATCCCAAAGTGATTTTAATTTGTGAAGAAACTGTTTATTTCCATGAAAGAGGATCTCACTCGTTTCCTTAAATGGTACTCTGAATGGTGATTGTTTCTTCTATCCTAGAATTTAATCAAAATGAGAATCTCCTCATTTTTATTCTCTTTAGAATAGCACAAAAATTGACTGTCAGTCCTGTTTTTAAATATGATTCCTCTTACTAATATATACGATTTAATAAAAATGTTAATATGAAAGGAAATATTTGTTTGAATTAGCCTTTATTAATCATTAAGATATTGGGGAAATGAATTTAATAAGGTTAAATAATTATCAAGATATTTTCCTCATATACTTTTTGTACAAACTATAAGAACTTCATGATATATTCTACTAATAATAATCAATTTTATTATATTTAATAAGTGAAACATTAAATATTTTCGTGATATTAAAGGATGTACACCAGTTTTAAGAAATCTGAAAATTTAATTACATACCATAGGAATAATTTAAAATTCTAAAGGTTAATAATTTAAAATTCTTAATGTTAAATTATTTGTTTACTGCTTTTAAAAGTAGATATTTTATTCTTTAATAGTATTACGAAAGAAAACAATGCATGGATATGGTTTGATGAGTATCATTTGTAAAACTTTTTATATTAGAAATGTACAGTCTTTGGATGATGTTTTGATAGGTAAATGTTTTACACTGAAAAATTATTGTGATAGAAAATTATCACACCATTTAGAAAAATGCTAGTTTTGTCTTTTATATACTTTGTTTCATTCATAAATCTTCGTTACAAATCAAAAATATCAAACAAGAATGATATTGTAATATTTGTACTTATACATTTTATTCTTCATGTATTTAGTGCTAGAATGAAAATGTCTTGTTTTTCATAATTTCTTTCATATAAATAGAATTTTAAACACAAATCAGTATCGTTGCTAATTTTTCATGCATTTCAGAGAATACTCCTAAAACGTCAGAGAATTTTAGAAGAAATACTTCTAAAACATGAATTCATGTTTTACGTTTTACATAGTTTTTAGTTTGCCTCATTCTATTGCCTCTAATTTTAAAAAATGTTTTTAAGCGTTTTGTAAACAACATGTTATATTTCACATACTATACATTTGGGAGAAGAATTAATTATTGTACCTAAATGAATTTTTTAGTTGAGTTTTAACTGGGTATCCAAAACTTGTTTTCCTTTTATTTTCTGGAGCAGTGTTAAGAAATTTCAAGCAAATATCCCGAGTCACTGAAATTACTTCTTCCCTTCATTTTATTTCTCTTCTGATGAATATATAGGGAAGGAAAATGAATTTTTATAAAATTATTTTTAAGTATTTCAATTTATTTTTAAGAAATGATTTAGTAAAATAATTTATTGTCTTTAATTTAAAAAAGCAACAACAGTGGGAAAGAATTTTGTTGGGATAAGTTAAGCCATATGGGAAAGAAAACTAATCTAGGATAAATATTCTTACTAAGCTGGAGACCTTGGGATGAGTATTCTGTTTCATTTCATTGAAAATATATCTCATGGTAAAACCATTAGAAATAGTGTACCATGTGTATGTATTTTGTGCAATCTAATGAATGCACTTAGATGGATTTCGCTTGAAAAGAAAATAATGCTTAGTAATCCGAGCTGATATAAAAGCGGATCTGCAAACCAGCTGTAATCCAACGAGAAATTGTTTCTGCAGAAATAGCATAAAATTGCTTATATATTTGTTTGGAAAGAAAATATATTTAAAGAAAAGACATGTTTAGATCACATTTTTGGAATTTTGATTATATTTAATGATTGATTTTGATTATATTAATATATATATTTTTTCATAACTGCCTTTCGGAAATATCCTTTGATGTTTTTAAAAGTGTATAAGAATTTAACAAAATAAAACAATTTTAATAAAATTTTAGTTAGTTTACGTAAATAATGCTTATGATATAATGTTTTAATTTATTTCCAACATGTGTTTTTTATTCAACAATTTTTAGGAAATTAATGAAGCTATAGAATATTTTTACATCATTTTTTGTTTTCTTTGTTAATTTAATTATGACGGGATCTTAAAACTATCCTCTGGTCATATTGTATTCATTTTAAAACTTTATATTTTTTCTTATTTTGAGGTGTTATTTCCTTTATTTATTTTTCTTAATTTTATTAATCCTTAATTTTATTTTTTGTGAACCGTTTAAAATAATAAATTCCTATTCTCAAGAAAATACACAATTGATTATGCTTCAAAACAGAATTATTCTTTCAAAATTTGTTTATAAAAATAAATTTTAATTTATAAAATGAATATACTTCAATTTTGCGGGGTAGGTAATTCTTGTTCAAATTTGAGCCATACAATTTACTTACCAAGTACTTTTACATACAACTAACTTACCAAGTTTGAAGCAGCCCGGAGCAGTCTTTAACCATAAATCATGATTTACTTAATCATCACGTAGAAATATCTCCAGATTGGAAAAATAATTTACTCTTTTAGCTATTTATAGTTAATAATTTTTAAGTTAAGCTTTTATATAATTCTTCAGTAAAATATATAGTAAGAAAAATAAGAATTCTAAATAATTCTGAAGCTGCTAAATATGAAAATTTTATAAGATTATGTAAAAATTAAATAAATGAGATTAAAGCTCATTGATGCTAAGAATTATCTTCTATTAAAAGTAATTTTTTTAAATAGTATCCTTTATGAACTCCTTTATTAGTCTCATTAGGTAAATTTTCATATTTTGCTTTAATATTTGTCTTAATTTGATTATTAAATTTCTCCAAGTACATAAGAAACAGGCAGATTTTATAAGTATAAAATAATATCCAGAAAATTGTTTTCACTTTCGTGGCATGGTTTTTAATGAAGTTTAAAAGGCTTCACTACAATCTAGCTATAGTGCTACAGTTTGTGTTGCATATGGCCCCAGGTTCAATTTCAACTTCTGTTGAATAACGGGAGATGAATGTTCACTTTTGCATGCTAGTCAATTGGTGTTGGTACTCGGAAGTTTTCCAGATTTTCTTCTTTGTGAGACATGAATACAATCTACTATCTTTAAAAAGTCTTCTCATAAGGTGTATGATAAAATTCCTCTTAACTTACTTTAGCCATTGATAGGTAACTATGTGGGTTCAAAATTAAGTCCATGTATCATAGAAAAATAAATAAATATATATAATATATTAAAAATAATATCCCCAACAATTATTGGAGATATCATTTTTTATAAATTATGTATTTTTTTAGAAATTTTTACATCTTTGATTTTAAATTCATAGGTAACAACCCATTAAACAGCTATTTAAATTTAAAAATTTTAAAAATTAAATACAAAATGATTTTTATTATTCAAGATTCTACTAATAATACACTTTATGTAATTGCTATTTATGATACTCATGTACTATAATGTTATTATTTGAGAAGCATTTGCAATTCTCAAGAATGGTATTATTTATAAATAAAATTAATTGTTTTCCGTAGCTTCTCTAGTTCATACTTCAATTTTCAATTATTTGTTGAGGGATTTAAATCAAGTGCTCTTGTTATTCTAAAAATACAAAAATTTATGAAGTGATGCAAAAAGCTAAATGAAGTATTGAAACGTTAGTAAACTACAGTTAATAATCAAAAGATTAATAAGTTTACTGAACGATTGCATTAGTACTTTTATCTGTATATATCGTTATTCAAACTTCAGAAAGATTTAAATTGCATATAAAAATATATGTTAATATATTAGATGTCAGAGATATTTAATATGCATGTAAAAAAATAGAAGAAATAAAATGCTATTAAAGAATGAATAACATATATAAATTAATAACATATATAAAGAAGAATAACATATATATATATATATATATATATATATATGAGTTAAGTATTAATACTAAATGAAAGATTTAGAGAGAGTATTATTAATGTACTTTATTTAAGTTTTCTATCTGATGAATAAGATATGAAGAATATATTTTAACAAGAAATTTGATGATGATAATGAAATGTCCAAAACCAGTAATAATTTATCACTGGAAATTTATTATTTGATAATAAAAGTACTAAATATTTTTAACGTTGTTTTGATTTACTAAATTAAAATTAATTATTAGTTTAAAGGCATGCAATACTACAATAAATGTATACAATTTAGTATTTATCATTTGTCTATACTTTCAAAAACAATATATAATTAGATGAAGTCTTTTTAAAGGTTCATATTTATACAATGAGGAACATTGTATAAATATGAGCCTTTATAGAGCCTTAAATAGCGTACCAAAAAGGGAGCATGGGATTGAAATGAAATTTATTAATCATAATGATACAGATGTGAGATTCACTTGATCATCAAATCAAGACAATTAGACAAATACAGTGCAAACAGAATAGAGTGTCGGACCACCTTTTGCTGTAATACATGCCACTACATGGTGCTACATCGCATTGATTAGACATCTGATATTGTCTTGAGACAGATGTGGTGGCAAATCTTGAACAGCCACTTCCAAATCCTATACAGTATGACATGGTGGCATCAAGTTTCTCAGATGGTCTCAAGAATGCTCTATCAGGGACAAGTCTATTGAGTGGGCGGGCTATAGAAGTGTCTGTACATGGTGTAGGAAGCCTTGAGCAACTTGAGCTGCTCAAGTACAAGCGTACGAGCTTTATCTTGCTGGAAAATTGTCCCTGGAAGATTATTTAGGAAAGACTACATGTGGGGTTGAAGAATGTCATCAACAAAACGCTGGCTTGTTAAGTTCCACGTACCATAACTAGAGTGGACTGGCTATCATAGGCTATGCCTCCCAGAACATTGCGCTATGCAGTGCGAGCAATAGGTCGGGCGAAAATGTGGGTGAAAATTAACCAGGGCACCTCCTCATCCATACACGGTTATCATCTGTCCTCAAAATGAACCGAGATTCATCAGTAAATACTACGTTTTGCCAATTTATGGCTTTCCATGGTGCTCAGGCTTGGCACCATTGTAAAAGCAGTCGCCGATGTTGTGGAATTAAAGACAATACACTAAATGGGTACTTCGATCACAGATTCGATTCCATAAGGCGACTGGAAATAATATTTGGAAAAACTGACTCCCATACATCTGCGTGTATCGTGGTCACAACGGAATACACGAGCACTTGACGTGCGATCATTCGATCTTTTTCGCTCGTCGTCTCTCTAGTTGCCTCTGAACCTGTACGCCGCATATGGGTACTATCTCGAGTCCACTGCTCGCATCATGTTCTGAAGACACAGTTCGAACGATTGACCTGGCGAGCAACTCGGTCACGAATTCACGTAAAGAAATCTTTGGTTTTCAAGCCGATGATGAGATCTTTCTCAAACTGGCTAAGCTGTGCAAAATTGTCTTCGTTCACGTCTTCTCTGGTATTCTGCGCTTACTAAAGTCTTCATAGCGTCCGCATGAGGGCATCACGTTTCTGAATCTTCGACTACTTATATAAGGCTCACTTACTGGTTGCAACGCCACTGCTAGTTGGGTGGTTTTGCGCATTGGAACCAAATTTCGATCATTTGCAAATCGGAACTCATTGTACTTATTTGCAAAGTTTCGCGATGGTATTTTTCTTCCCTCTGGGTGAGCGAATTTTCAATGTTCCAGAGTGAATGTAGGTAACACTATCAAAAATGTTTAAAAATGGAAGATATTAATTTATATACCCACAAACATTCAAAATATTTGATCACTTCAATGTGTTGAAAAATAGTAAATTTTTTTAATACATTGTTATGCAATACTTAACAAATGATATTTGCCTCAGATACAATCACATTTCATATAACCAGTACTTATATTCGGAATATAATTAACTAAGATATAACTATCATTCGTATGAAAACATTAAAATTTTTTTTGTCTTTGAAACAAATTAATTGCATATCTATTAATTACAAAAATTATATTAAATTACAAGCTTGTTGCAATTTATACAACCAAACACGTTCACTCAATTCACTCCAAAAATATTTTCTGTTAATTTCGCAAAGGTTATAATAGCCATCCATTTTATGGAAATTTATTTGCCGATATTTTCTCCTTATGATTGCACATATAAGTTATTATCACTCTCGGATTGTCTAGAGTTTAAATGACGGTGTTTAATGTTTTTCTTGTAGATCGTAGTAAATGATGTTTTATAATGCCTTGATATATTAGCATCTTTAATCTCAATGAATATTCGTATTGATGGTTCTTTACTTTCAGGAGAAAATGAATCAAGATTTTATATCTTTCTGTTATTATTTCTTTTTTTTAAAAAACTTAATATTTCAAGTGATAATGTTCTTTGTAAGCTCTTTTATCATAATGCATCAAAAGAGGTGCTTTCATATTTAACTGAAACTTTCTTCGGAAAATTTACTTTTTTGATATCTTTCGGTGGCATGATAAACTGAAATCAAACATTCTGATTTTTTCAAGCTAGATTTTCTTAAATTAAAATTTATTCAACTTAAGAAATTCAAGTACATTTTTACACATAGATACCTTGTAAAAGTTAATAAGCTTATTTTTTCATTGATTGGCAATGCAGCAATTCATTAAGCATTGGTAAAAGTTTTTTTTTTATTATTAAGCTCTTCCATTTTGCTCCATAGAATAGAATAAAATCCATAACTAGATCAAAACGCTTTGTTATTAGTTGTAATTTTCTTGTTGGTAGAAGCTAAACCGCTTCATTAGAATGCTTCTTTCCTTTTTTGCATAAACTAATCACTTTACAAAATTTAAAACGTGTTAACATTTCTATAAAAAAGTTTGCTTGTTTTCGATAAAAAATATTGATAACTAATTTTGTTCAATTGATTAGAAGAAAAAGAGATATTTAGTTACACTTCTTAGTAATATATATTTCTTCGCATTCAAAGCATAAAACTACTGATTTACACTTCTAAATTTTGAAATACTAATTTGTAAATTCTTTTCATCTGAATAAGTTATTTAATTTAAGTATTCATTAAATAAAGGGAAAAATTCTATTGGTCATAAACTTTTTACCAGTGAAAAAATTGCTTTGTCATATGCATCAAATGAATTAAATATGAAGATACATGTGATTATATTAAATTGACTCAAATGATAAAATTAAATACTATGCTTTTGTTTTCATATAATTTTAACTTAATGCTTAAAAGCATTAAAAATCATTGCAATGATTTGATGTATGTTTTAACTTTTAATATTTTTTTTAGTTTTTTTCTTAATACATGAGTAATATATTCGCAAAAATAAATACCTTTCACAACAAATTCTTTCTAAAATTTATGTTATATATATAAAATCTCATATACCTCATAAACCCATTTCCATACCTTTTATTCCCGTTTCCAATATAATGTGCCAACAACAGTAAAAAGTTTTTTAAAACAAACAGAGAAGTTCCTCAAAGATAAGAATAATTTTTTGTATCTTGTAAACACATTAATAACATTTTCACTCTATTTTCAGAATTTTTTTTGAAAGATATTTTTTCTAACTAACATTTTAAAAATTAACTAAAATTTATACTGACTGATACATAGTATCGAAGGATTAAAAACGAACAGTGATAGTTATCTTTTTGGTTAAACATAATCTTTTGTAGAGAGCATTGTTTTTCATTTGATATTGATGTCAGCAGTAAGAACACATTTTTTAAAGGATCAGGGAGCTTATTTTGCTTACACGACAGTAAAAAAGATAGTTTGTTGAAGCAAATTAATAGTGATTAATAGATATATCAAAAACACTACTTTAAATGTGAAAGCGTTTTTAAAAATATTTATTGATAATAAAATAAACAAGAATTTTTTCTAAAGTCTATTTTTTTATTAATTACTTTCTACTGCAATTTTTAACTAAAATAATTATTATTTTTATGTTCCACGATATATTTAGGTCTATATTTTTTCATTGAAAATACTTAAGATTTATGTGCATTTAGAAGTAACTTATAAAACTTATACGTATGCTAATAACGTAGAAAAATATAACAACAAAAATAGAACAGATATCTTAAATGCTTCATTTTTATTGTTAGTTTGTTTTCCTTTGTCTTAAAAGAAATACATTATGTTAATGATAATTCATCACGATTAGGAAAAGGGTTATTTAATTATTCCACTAATTAATTTACAAATGAACATTTGTTTGCGTTTATCTTTAAGTATTTAGTTAAAAGGACGGTAAATTGAGTTAATGCGTTACGTATAATTGTTCGCTTTCTATATGGAAGTCCTTTCGATAATTTGAAATCCCTGGAAGTCACAATTTTTACTTAATTGAATTTATGCAGTTTGAAGTAAATAGCATTTATTCTTAAAAAGCATTACAACAATAAATTCATTTTGATTAATGCAATTTCATAATAAAGCTAATTCATTTAATCTAGTCGAAAAATTTAATTACTTCAATAAAATCACTTTTTTATTCTTAATATATACATCCGTAAAAATTATCAAAAAAGTTATGTAGAATAGTGGAAAATTTATGTTCAAACACTAAAATTCAATAAAGAAAAAAAAATTAACTAATATTTCTTGTGTGTATGACATTTTGTTTTCTCTTTCTACATTTTATTTAATTTTTAAATCATGCTTTTCACCTGTATATAGGAAGGATATGCTTAATATTAAATGATTATATTTCATAAGATTTATATAGATGTCTATATAAGACTTGAAAGATGTGCCTTTTTAAAAAAAAATATGCATATATGTTTCAATTAAACGAATGATTTAATTTCAGTCTCGTAATTTTCAAGTATTAATCTTTCAATATTTTTAATTATCTACAATGTTGAGTTTTTAAAGCTCAATTAAATAAATTTAGCTACTTATAAAACAGTATTATTGGCATATGATATACAGTAAAGTAACGTTTATATTAGAATAAAATGAAACTATACTTAACATTAGCAGGAAGTTTTTAGTTTTTGCCCAATTAGAAACACTAGATTTTGATATTGCGATTATCATGTTGGGTGCGACAGTTAATGTAGAAGATATTCAAATTACATAACGATATCTAATCTAAAAATTTGTAAGTTCAGATCTATATGGCATACCTTCATAGCAATAAAGGAATTCTATATATAATGGCATACTTTTTAATTTAATATGATGTCCTCCTAGCAATGTGTAGAAAAATCAGAATTTACAGATTTTTTTATTTTAATTAGTGTAGTAATATCTAAACATTTATTTATTTTATTAATATTATTAATAATTATAACAATATCATTAATATTTAATCAGTAACAATTAATATCTAAAAAACACACAAACTTGTATTCTTTCATTATATATAATACTGATTATAAACCTATAGTCCATTGTAAAAATGAAATGTATAAATGATTAAGCCACAACTTCAGAGTTGTAAAATACGGTTTTCAAATAGAAAAAAACTGACGATCAAAATATTTTAATAAAACAGTTATTTATTACAGTAAAGCAATATAAAAAAATGTCTAGGGGTGGTAAAATCTCTCGTTTCGGTAATATTGACAAATATTGAGCGGTGCATAAAAGTGTTTGAATTTCTAATAAACACTAGATATAATTATATCATACTTAAGCTCATTTTTATAATTCCATAGCGCATTTATGAATTCATAATAACATAACCACTTACAAAATAATCGCATCGAAAGAAGAAATATGAATAAATGATAGAAAATGAAGAGATAGATAAATTTATAATGTAAGAAATAGGCACATCATAATGATTATGAATAATTTATAAATTTGAATATAGATTGACCATTAACACAGGGAATTAAGTTTTTCTGAATTTACATCATGCCCTATAGTTGAATTAAAGTATTATTGAAATATTGCATTTCATTCAGCATCTTCATGATTGTGTTCCCGATAAATTTTGAATTGTAAGAATTAATAAGCCTCAATGAAGGACGTTGCAAAGGAAGTTTTGGGTCCTATTTCCTCTAATTCCTCATTCCAGGTTCATTTATTCTGCTTAATTTCAATGGCATTAATATGGTCGCAAGTGGTATGGCTTCACTCTTTGAAAGCATTAATAATATTTGATCTGATGTATAGTTAATGAACGGGTACAGTTCACTATCCAGAATGATGGAGAATATCAATCGATAAGTGGGGGTGGGACATTATATAATTGGCAATGTAATACATTTAGGTTTCCCTTAATTATCTTTCTATGAGGACTTTTTTAAAAACCTTTGCTAATAAAGTATATTAAAACGCAATTTCAAATTTAAAAGAATATATAATATTTATTGCATCATTAAGCATTTATTTTTCAAAACTGAAAAACCTTTTTTTTATTTAATTATACTCACGTGTGAAGAATATTCAAGGAAAATCATAAAACTCAATAAAAATTACTGACACATACATATTGTGTATTTGCATTGAGTTCACACTCTTACCATAATTATTGATTTTTATTTTCTTCTGTCAATTTATTCCTATTTTTAATTACATCAAATATTTAAACACTTGCTAAATATATTTATATATTATAATTTACATGAAAATTTACAGCAATAAGATAGAAAGGGAAGTTTTACGATTTATAATTATATGAAATTGGAGAATATTTTAGAGTTTTATTGAAATTTAAATCACAAAAAAACATTTTATATCATTGTGATATTTATTTAACATTTGCATAAAATTTGTTGAATTATCCACAATGATTTACCCCTTTGAGTATTTTAAACTTAAAATAAATATGAAAATAATGTTACTAGTAAATTTGAAACACAAGCAGATATATAATGTAACGCATTCATTCAATAGATAGTTTTAAGACTTCAGATTTAATTATCAGATATACACTGTTTAAAATGTTGGAATTAAGATTTCTCACAGTTAAAATGTATTCTTATTTGTATGCTTAAGAATGTCACTATAATTACTTTTTGCGAATTTTAATTAATAACTTTTCATGAAACAATTGAATAAATTAAATTTACAAGTGCAATGAAAGGATATTTGATTGATTCTAATTTCATTTTGTTACTGTAATGTAAAAGTTGAAATACTGCTGTATTTTAATAACAAGAAAATGATAAATTTTCACTAAGAGAATGGTTTTTAAAAACATATAAAGAGTAGAGTTTATATAATGAAACAAATAAGTAGAGAAAGAACTTATATTTATAATGAATGCATCACATCAATTCTGCGAATAATTAGCATACTTTATTATTATGGGAACAAACGAAAGTAAGTAAGTATAAAAACAAAAAAAAAATCCTTATGATAAAAATGGAAATTAATTGTGACTACATTAGTTGCCATAAAATTTCTTGAAAAGTTAATTTATAAGCTGCCAATGAGTTTCAAAATAGCTGATAATTTGAACACAGAAATTTAATAATTTAGTATTTTTTCTAACTTTACTGATTTTTTCTATATTTACGAATCATAAATTATATTTTCTTATTCTTTCTTGATTATATTTACAAATTACATTTAATATTTACTATTTTTATTGACAATAGATGAATTAATTCTTCAATAACTTTTACAAACTCAATTAAGAAAATACAATTACATATATTACTTTACTTACATTTTTGGTGAGGAATATACCTCAAAATCAACATCTCAAAAATTTTTTTATTATTATTTTTGGTTACATTTCTTACGACTTTTTCTCATTTACGCATTTCTTCCCGATTATTTTCATTATAGATTAATAAATCATAACTAAACTTAATTGAATGGAGAATATAAGTCGAACGAATCCTGTTTCTATGAAAATATGTATATCATTATTATTTTAATGGAATCTAATTTTGAAATACATGTCAATAAATCAGTCATATATTTTCTAGAAATATTAAATGATAAATTAATTTTATAAGATCAATTAATTTTTTTTAAAAAATTTATAAATAAAGCTGTTTGCAAAAGTAAGACTAATTTTATCAAATTGATAATAAAATTAAATTAAACGTATTATTATATTCCATTAAGTTTTAAATTTTTGTGAATGCTTATTAAAGCGACAAATTTAAGAAAATTTACTATGAATTAATATTCATTGAAAACAAGAAAGATATAAACTTCAAGTGTTCACATTATTCTTTGAAAAAAAAGGTGATTTGAAAATTTCGTTACAACATGATTTATTGGAATAAAACTTTACTTATTACTTTAGACTTGAATTCAACCAAATACAAGAAAATATTAGTCGATGTTTGAGTAAAGTGAATCTTCCTTCAAAATCTGTGGAATAGATTAAGACACCAAGCGAAAAAAGGACTTTGATCTGTTTAAGATTGAAATCTGTTGCAAAAGTGATAAAAGTCAAGAGTTCTTACTGAGAAATCGAAACCCTTCTAGAAATATTATAGTGTGGAGAAAAAGGGTATATAAGATAAGATTACATTCAATTTGGAAAGATTATATGCTAAATGGGATGAATTGGTCAGTCAGTTGGGGATTATAGTTATCATAGATGAACTTCATGTCATGCGGAATGGCAATTTGACAGCCTAAAGTTCTCTGGCAAGAAACCGAGACTTTACGTAGTACAAACAGTATTACTTAGAAACCAAGACTTTTGTGTTATATTTTAGATCTTAGTGATTCCTTTCCATCAAGCACGCTATTATTGTGATACATGGTAATATCAAATATAATTCAACGTATCTTCTACAGAACATGAATGAACAGAAATAAGGTTGCGCTTAAAATGAACAGTATGTTTTCTGTCTTGAATCCAAATGAACATTTTTAGAACTCGTGTTCAAGTTTCCTTGAAATGTTCAAATTTATCTAAAGAAAACTATGAAATAATTGTTTTTCACATATGTGAAAAGAACACTAAAGGCAACTAGAAAATCAAATTCTTGTACCTTTATATATACACTTGATAGCAGAACGGAGATTTGTAAAACCATTTACTTTTCCTTGTACTACACATTTTAGACATTACAAGTTTAATCTTTCTTTATTTATCAATGGAGATATTTGAGCAGTTTCATTACAAAAAATTGCTTAATAATTTTTTCACAGTGTAAAAATGATTACAAGATGAAAGAAAAAATAATTTAAATTTACTTTAATTTAGAATTTCAAGAATATCAATAATTTATTGCATAAAAAAAATCTATAATTTCGAAAATTTTCTTCATGTCGAATATTTATTTAATTATTAAATTATAGTCGGATAGAAACTGAAAAGAACATTGATAGTTAAATTAAAGGATTAATTTTTCAACTTTAAAGTTTTTAAAAAATTTTATTCAATACAATACTTAAGTATTTTTAAGTATTTTTGCTGATTTACATATTCTTAAATTTGGAAACCTACTTTACAATAAATAATTAAATTTTATGTCATAATACATATGATGTTTTGTTAAATTAAATACGAGCCTATTTCAATAAAAAGCAAAATTTTTTAAAAGAAATAAAAACGAATATCAACAATAAAATCAAATTTAAAGATTAAGTCTACATAACAAATAATTTACTGTACAAATTGTTCATTGCAAAATGAAATTATTATAAATATACTTTCTAAATTATTAGTATGCATCTCAAACAAATTCTAACTTTATTTTGGCAATTCAATATTGATGTAAATATTAAAATCCCTAAAATACACAAAGAATATTTTTTGTGTATAATTTTTTAAAATCAGTTGATCCCTACAAAAGATAGTGGAAAATTTTAATTTAAAAATCATAAGTAATACCTTACTGCTGATGCTTTTATTCATTTTTAATTTTTTTTGATTTTATGTATTTTTATCTGTTTTCATATTAAATAAATATAAGTATGCGTGTTTAGTTGACATTGAATTTAAAATATGAAATCAAGGAATATATATAGCTTTATTAAGAAGTTTGTAAATCACAAACCTGACACTATGGATAATGAAATTAATGAGACATTTTGAAATATTTTAACTTCGACAGTTTTCTTTAGAACTTTGAATTTTTCCACCACAGTATCACATAAAATTTGTTCAGTTATTTTTTTATCATTGAGACTGTCTATAGTTTATATTTATTCAAAACAATGAGTATCCAAAAACATAAATAGTGTAATTGCAAAGAAAGTTGAGAAAGGAAAGCGCAGTACTTTTAAAGAGAATATAAAAAATTGAAAAGATGTTTCTAATGCAAAATAACTTCTACGCTAATTGGTTACTATGAAATTATACCTACTTTGTTGATACAATATATATTAGAGAAATATATTGTAGAATATTAAGAGAGGAAAACTAAAGTTTATAAATGTGAATCAGAAATGAAATTCACAGATTAAATTTAAATTATAAATTATGTGAAAATAAGATGCCCTGGAAAAAACTTTACTAATCACTGAAATGATTACAGAACATTATGCATGTAACTATATATATATATATATATATATATATATATATATATATATATATATGCATGTTTGCTTATTTACATATATATTATTGATTCTATAGCAGTTGTTCTGAGCTAAATACCAATTTATGATTTAATTGTACTGTTCTAAATTCATTGATCACTTCAATTAACAGAAATTAGCTCTTAAGAGGGAGGAGTTACGAGAAACGCAGATCATTAATTGCCTCTACTTTTGTGTTAAGGTTAAAGTTTATTATGGTTTCTCAGAAATTTCTACCAGATTAATGCAAATGTTTTTTTAATCTGCTTTTAATAATATTATATGGAAAACACAAAATAAAATATTTTAGATCTTGGAGTTGTCTCCTGTCTATTTTTAAATATGAAATATAAAAGAATTTTATATCTCATTTTATTTGAAGTTGCTACTGTTTGATTACTTTACATTTTTTCACTCTCGAAAATAATTTCTTCCTCAGTTTATTTTATATATTTTTTTTATTTTCCACAGATTTATAATTTTTGAAGACGATTTCTAACTCTTGCAGTTAAAAGCATTATACTAATAAACTTCAAAATATTCTATATCAATTTGAAGCAAAGTTTATCGGTTACCTAAACATAGTAATGTTTTAAATTGATGGTGACAATCACATTTGTGATACAGAATATACAAAACTATTTTTACTGTACAAATAACATATTATTTCAAAATCGTTGGTGTCGTGTGCCAGTTAGGCCGGCAATATGGGTTGCGCTGCTCCACTCTTCCAACTGAACCATATTTGGTGTGGAGTCCGACTTCCTCAGTACACACATGCCATAGGTACCCGTTTATAGGGTAGGCAACCATTCACACACACAGAAAGGACAAAGACGAGAGAGAGAGAATGTACATCCATAGCCGAGCCAGGATTCGAACCCAAGTCCCACCCATCTGTAGTCAGGTACGCTAACCACTAGACAAGTTGGGCGGCTTCAAAATCGTTAAAAATTATTGTTAAATATTTTTTTTGTAGAGAATATCATGTTATATATTGCAAATATTTGCATTTTAATGTACATTATTTAATTTATTCATAGTAACTATAGGTTTAGCGAAATTCTATTGTTTTAAACAAAACTCTTGATAAAAATATTGATTTTCAATAGTATGTTTTTAAATTATTATTGTCCAAGTTTAAGTATATGCTTACAGATTTTTCTTCGTTTTGCTTTCACCAAATAAATTTATGCATTTTCTTCTTGATTATTCCTTAATTAGTGTGAAAGACAGCTTTTTATATAAAAAAAATCTTTTATTTTTTAAAATAACCAAAATTAATAATTTCTTCCATTTTTAAATCTAACAGAGTTCCTTTTTCTAATTTCTTACAAATTAATGTTTGTCATAACATCGAAAATACGATTAGAATTTCTCGTTACATCCAATTGTTTGATTTCTTGTAATCTCTGGAATTGGCTCCATTCCAGAACAATTTTTACTAAAAGTGATACATACATATTTATTCTCAGTTAACATACATGCTAATAAAAATCTTTTGGTATGAAATTAATAGCCCTATACTGAATCTTTAAACCTTTAATACTTTATTTTTGCTGTATTAAAGGTTTTTTTTTACATTATATTGCATTTTAATTGAATCTAAAAATACAAAATTGCTTTAGTTTTGCTAATATTGAAACTTTTGAATTAATTATATCATAATTGTATTTACGTACACCTCTATTTAAAGTACTTTTAACAGAGATATAACACTTGAAGCTTTTATTTAAAAATACATGGATTATCTCAGAAAATATATAACTAAGTGAAAGTAAAATCTTAAATTCCTGTGAAGATATTAACTAAGTTGGATTTTTTTCTAAATTGTGTATTCTTCATAATAAGATTTAAGTAAAATAGGCTATGAAATCAAAAACACATGAAAAAAGTTAAATATCTTATTCTAATATATTAAACAAAATTAATTTTCTTACATATAAATTTGTTGCACTAAATTTGAAGTATAATTTAATACAAACCAATCTATAAAAAGTAAAATAATTTTTAGTTAGAACTGATTTAAAATTTCATCTTTAGCTAATGCAATATAAGTGTAGAGTATAAAAGGCTTTAATATTTCACTTGAAATTTTTAATATTTCGCTATTTCTGCACCCTTAAGCATTTATTGAGAAATTGTATAAAATTATAGAAATCTATTAGAAGCAAAATTTCTGATTAAATTAAACAAAGTATGAATTATTAGAAATATTTAATAGTTCATCAATTATTTATAATTATTTTTAATTTTTTTGAGGCCTTATTTAATGAAATATGCCAAAAACTTTCTATGTTTTTATTTTACAAATTTATATCACGTGAATGGAGTGATATGATATATTCTTCACTTTTAAAAGATGATTGTAAACTTCCAATAAATACAAATATTCACGAATAAAGGCAAATAAAAATATGTCATGAATATAATCATTAGTAAGATTATATATGTAATATTTTGCACACACAGTACTGCCAGGCAATCACAATAAAGTGAAATTTGAAGACTAACTATTACTACATTTGTTATATTCACTGTTTTCAGTATTTATTACTTCAATTCTTCAAATTAATATTTTGTAATGAACTAGTAATTGCTTTGGAATCGATGTGTGAGTAAATATACGTTTTTTAAGCCAATATTTATAGAAAAAAAGTAAGTGTATATATAAAATTTTAACACTTAAAATATTAAAACTGCCTCATAAAATAAGAAACGTAATTTATTTAATAATTTCAGCACTCTTTAAATTATTTATCATATTTGAAACAACTAGAATGTATTTAACATGAAATAAATGCTATTTTAAGTCCGTGAAAGAAACATTTATTGAAATATATCTATAAAATAATTAACTACACTAAATTAGAGTATTTTTACTATTGTTCTAGCTTGGTGTAATTGATTATTCTATTGAATTATTAGTTGAATTAATATGTAAAATACACATAACGAGAGAAATTTAAAGAATATTGTAAAGTTTGGTATAAATTGAACATTTGAAACATCTGTTGAAACTCATATAAAAGCTATATTATTCATTATCATTTGTTTTAAATATATTTTTGCTAAATAAAAGCTTTTGAGTTGTAAATATGATTAATTGTTGTTGAAAAGTTCAAAATAAATATTTCTAAAATATCTTACAATTTATAAAAATTATTCTTTAAAATAACTTTTGTTGGAAAATTTTCTAAAGCACTGGAAGTTTATGCGAATTTATAGTATCTTTAATATTTTATTTTAAAGATTACTGACGTAATTGTAGAATAGCGTGACTCTCTGTGTAGTTATCTATATCGAATTCCTTAGCTATATCTTGATATAGAGGAAAAACTTATTTTTATCCATTATTTGCATGCCTCAAAATACATGTTTTATTTTGTAAAACACACATTTGCTGAAAACAGAACTCAAATAAAAAATGGCATCAAATCATATTTTTTGCCAAAAAATGAGGGATCGTTATTTTCCATGGTAAATGATCTCTGTAGTAAGAAACCGATATATGTAAAGCAATTTTTTACTGTATCTCATCATAATTTTTCTATTTCAATAGTAAAATCAGTAACCAATATCACTTCATGGATGTATTTCAAGCTAAAAAAATTAGAGAAATTCATTTTTAGTAACTGTAATAGAAGATTTATTTTGAAATATAATTTATATTTTATTCACTGGTTATTTAAGAGATTTTTATTAAAGATCTTGTGAGAAAAAATTATATTATGGTAAAAATAAGGTATAAAAATATAATATATTAGCAATTATTTGGGTTTCTTATGGTGGATAAATTGATTTCCCAATATAAATAATTTGTAAAAATTGATTATACATTGATATAAATCATAAATCACTTTTTTATTTTCGATATAAATGAATATAAAAATAGTAAATTGTGTATAATAGTCCCTGCTAAATGAGTTATAAAATTAGAAACAATGTTTTAATATTATTCGAAATCTATTAGTAAAATAAAATTATATTATTTAATTTTACCACAATTTTTATTGTAAACATCTTACATTTAAATTTTCATTAAAAACGAAAGTAAAATTTTTAACTTATTTCAACAATATTGTTATTGTAATAAAATAAAATTTTTACTTTTTTACTAAATATAACTATTTTTGTTATTTATACTCTTAAGATTTATTAAAGATCATTCATTTAACTAGAAAACTTATTTTGCATGTAAGGAAAGATATTTATCATTAATGAATAATATACCTCCTAAAAATTTATCAAAATATCTGATTTGAATTTCATAGAACGGAAATTGAATGATGGATATAGATGACGATATATGTTTCAAACAAGTGTTATCAGGTTTCGAAAGAGGAAATGTTAGTTCAATAACAAATTCATCAATTAAATCTTTGAATATTAATAATTTCATTAGGAGTAAAATGCGTGGTGATTTATGAGAATGTATGAGACCTTACGGGAGTTGAAACTATGACATAATTTCTTCTTGGTTTACCAATCTCTACATAACTATTACAATTAATTACAGAAAACTACATAAATATTCCATTTTAAAAACTGGTTTGGAATTTTAATTTTTTTGTCACTGCAATTCATTTATTTTATAGATACCGTGAATAGCTTCACTGAGTTTTTTTTGGTCGAGTGCCAGCCAGACTGGCAAAATGGGGTGCGCTGCTCCATATTTTCAGCTGAACTGTAATTTAGTACTGAGTCCGACTTCTTTATGCCATAGGTACCCGTTTACAGGGTGGACAACAATTCATATTCTATTTATAGAAGAAAAGAACAAAAACAAAGAAAGAAGGACAAAAACAAAGGAGAAAGAGTACATCCATGTTCGAAACTGGATTCGAAACCAGTATCTTCCTATCCGTAATCGGGCACTCTATGCCCTAGACAAGGTTGACGGCAGCATCAGTTAGTGAAAAGTTAAAAAAAACAAAATCTAATTTATATTATACTTCAATAAATGTTAGAAGAATATAAGCTTTAGAAGATGTAAATATTAGGAACTATATATATATAAGTGTGTATACTTTTCACGATAATACATTTGTTTCGTAATCATTGTACACAGCCCAATTAAAGATTATGATTAAAAATGATGTAACCCTTTCTTTCAGACATTTATTTTCTTTTTGATTTATGATATTTACTCAATAAAATATATTTCATGCTAAATAAATATCAAATCTTTTATTTGTAAATTTATTTTGTTGCTGTGGAATATATTTAGAATTCTCACAAAACGGGGACGAAATTGGTCAGAGCTGTTTTGCTTTTCGAAGTTACAGATGATGTTGAAAATTTCAGAGTTGCCAAATTGGACAAGAAATCTGCATAATGATAAAATTAATAACATATTGTAGGCATTACCAGTAACCACATCTAATTATTATTATTTTTTTATTTTTCAAAGATAAAAGGATTATGTCCATTCACAATTACTAACAAAATCAGAAAATATACATTGTGTAATTATTATAAAACAATATGCCATTTTTAGGAAGATTTGCACAAAAAATACCTTAGATTATTTTGTTATAAAATGTTTTCATCTTTTACCTTTGATTGAATCATATTTAAGAGGAATTAATATGAATATAAAAAAGTATATATATTTTCTGTTTCAATTCAAATCCTTTAATTTTCCTATATTTTTCGAAACAAATTCACCTTGCTTTTGCAATAAAATTTGAAAACATTATATAAACAGTAACTTATTTTCTTTTCTAGATATTTAATTCCCTTCCTGAGGGAAAAATAATTTTACTGTCATCGGTAAGTATGTATCAGCAACTAATAAATTTTCTTAAGGTAATTTAATGGCTTGAAAAGTTCCTAAAGGCTTATATTTCAGTTAGTTCCAAGGGATTTCAGGAGAATTTCGCGATACACTTCATTGATTATTACACTGTATACTGTGGATTAAATTTAAAAGTCTCATTTCATACAATTATTCATTAATGATTTTTTAAAAATTGAACACATTTTTTTAATAAATGCGTAAGTACTGGAATATAGATTTAAAGAATATATGAACTCTAGTGACTCTCTTAAAACGTGAATATCAAAGAAAACTTTTACGTATAAGTGACAAGGAGCTTTGTGAGTCAAAGTTTTATGTTTCTTCTTCAGTTATAACACTCAGAAAAAGGTTTCAGTTACATTTGTGTGAAATAGTCATTAAATACTTCCCATTTCACAGGGATAATAATTTTGTTAGCTTTTATGATGAACTAAATAATCAAATGAGTGGAAAATAAATTTGATGATGTATTTTAAATAAACATTGTATAAGTCAAATTTTTAAAACCAATTTATATGATATTCGGAGGGAGTGTAAATATTAGTTTGGGGAAAAAGAAATCCATTATTTTTACGTGAACTTTATGTAACTCCTTTTGGATTTACTTTGTAAAACGGTTTAAAACAGCTTTCATGTAGATTTTTAGGTCTTGCGCGTTACGACTGCTGACATGCGGTTAACTTCGATCATTTTTGATATTTTATAGACATTTTCGACGATGCTGTATCCACATGCGAGGTGCATCTCTAACATCAAAAATACCCGAACGGAATCGATGAAACAAAAATTGTATGTAACTGGTTGTTACAGTCTTATATAGGACGATAAACACCTTTCACAATTTTAGCCACCCGGATATATTTTTCGTCATTACAAGAGAAAAACGAAAATGTATCGAATTTTCTGTTTGTTATCTTCCATTTTTAAAACCTTGTACTCGTAACTGAATTAATCAAACAAAAAACCTCAAGAGGATATTTTAGTGTCAAATGTCACCTTTCCTACGAACATAAATCTGAAATTGTTTGATAGATACCTCGTGAGATATTGATCACTACAGATGTCTCCCGAAAAAATAATGGATTACTTTTTCCCCAAACTAACATTATAAAATAATTTTCATTTTGAAGCAGTTTTTTGAAAGCTTCAAAGCAGTAACTTAAAGTATGCGAATGCTGTACAAATATTATATAAACATAAATGTAGGAAAGAATACTTGCGAATTTTATCTTCAAGAAAATAAAAAAAATCTATCCAAGTTTTTTCAAATTAAACCGCAATATGAAGCAAATGTATATGATCAATCGAATCAGTGAGAATAATCGAAAAAATTCTGAAACAACCTAGCAATTAAAAAAATACAAGTATCTTTGAATTTATGTAAGTATTGCATTGAATCGCATGAATATCAATACAAAAAATTAAAAAGTATACATAATATTTTATTATAAATTTGAATCTGTTAATATCATTATTCAAATGTTTAGAGTAAGCGAAAAAAATGCGCAAGTTAAGTGCATGATACTTTTGAAGGAATCAACAAAAACTTATGTAAATTGTATATTTCCATTCGTAATTAACTCTATTTGCAGCTGAATGTTTCACAAATCACTGACGAAAGAAGCGATCAGCATTCTAATATTATCCAAATTTGAGTTGCAACTCAAAAATGATATCGATATGTATTGCGATACTTCAGAATATATCACACATGTATATTTTTTGTTTGTCTTTGAAAGTCATACAATATTGCATATGTTGTACGCAACGTATAGTCAAAGAAAGATATAAAATTGGAATAAATGAATGACCTATATTCTACTACAGACATTGCCTTAAGATACGCATATATAAAATGCGTTCTTGGTAATTTGATAGACAAATCTAAATTTTGATAAGAATGTTAAAAGTGTTTTTTCTGTCATTATTCGAGAGGATCAAATATCAGCTTTTTTTCTTCCGTTTATAGTAATCTTTCAGAGGCTTGTTACAGTCAATAATTCATTTCCTGCGCCATTGCTCTTCATTGATATTATTTTTATTTCATTAAATAGCGATCATATACACTGTCTTTTTCCTTAGTCTTTTTTAAATATTTTTTATTTAACCTTTTCTGTAGTCATCTTATTAGTTGGACTCGTGGTATTGATATTTTGAAAACACTTATTAAATTTCACAAAATATTTGATTTTTTAATTGTGCGTACTTTACTAATTGGAATACTAATTAAAATTATTGATGAATGTCTACACTTTTTTGTAACTATCGAAGTTTGTATAAGCAGCATAAAAAATTTGATATAATTAATATAATTAAAAGTTTTGAGTTCACACACACACACACGTGTGTGTGTGTGTGTGTGTGTGTGTGTGTGTGTGTGTGTGTGTGTGTGTGT
>JAPDSC010019838.1:162340-174702 GCA_026290005.1 Latrodectus geometricus | reverse complement strand
TGTGTGTGTGTGTGTGTGTGTGTGTGTGTGTGTGTGTGTGTGTGTGTAAAATTTATCACAAATTCTTACTTTCGACATTGTGGAAAAAAAATAAATCAATATGAAAAATATTAAAAAAAATTTCAAAGAAGAATTAAAATAATTATTTCATATTTATACCTTTCTTTTTGACATCTAAGAAAAATTTAATCTATATAATTAAAAATCAACATGAAAAAAATTACAATAAATTTGAATATTAAAATGATTCCAAACCCTAATGAACCTTTAAAAGTGTTTTAATTTTATTTTCATTGATTTTCTTTGAAAACTATTATTTCAGAGGGAGAAAATTAAAATTTTTCCTGTTGAAATATTTGCAACATTCTTTTCATATTACTATTAAAATTGAAATCAGACACTTCTGGTAGAAATATATGTTTTCATCGTTTACATTTAATTTGATTTTTTTATAAATTCCAGTATTTTAAACATTAATAAATAAAAAAAATTAAGTGAACATATGAAATATCATAATTCATTAATAATCGTAGTATTTTAATTACAAAATATCTTACTTTTATAAATATGCTTTTATTTTAATTACTGGATTCATAAAAATCATGACTATTTTAATTTTGATAAACTGTTTTATCAAGTTCTTTACTAAAATCAAGTAGAAATTGCTATGCGAGATATTAGTTACATTCAATACCAATACTATAATCTTTTTCGCAACTTGAAACCTTAAAAAAAGAAAATATATTACACTTTTAATAATATGTATAGTTTAATTGTTACTTGTTAAATTGAAACTACACAAATATAGTCCACATTTTCAAGTGAGTTAAAGCTTTATTTCAAAAATTGCAGTTTATTGTTATTTGTAACAATATTTCTGATAAGGAGCAAAACAGTATTTATTTTTGGACACAATTATGTCTTATTGTATTATGTCATGTCAATGGGATTAATTAATTTCTCAATGTTCAATTAATTTTATTATTAAGTACTAAATACCTCATTTATTTTATAATTAACTAAAGTACTTATTAAGTATGAATAATTATTATGTTCAAAATACAAATAATTGTAGAGCAGTTAGTTTTCAAATCTCTCTACAATACAATTATATAAATATATATATATATATATATATATATATACATACATATATCATTAGTTTCTCTCCCTATTTCACCTTTTATTTCATATCTTCATTTCTGGAATAAAAAATACTTGTAATTTTACATTTCTCTAAGAAACTGATAATTTAAACTTTTTTATTTTGGTATAGATTGGATATTCAAGAATAGATTGGTCGGTTACTCACAAGTGATAACATTATATTATATATTATTTAAAAATATTAAGGTTACATCTATTTGATGTGTTTTTAAAATGTGACACTTATTAATGAAAATAATTTGATTTTAATTTCTCAAGATTATCAAAAGGGAAAAATAAGATATTTATGTTTTAAAAAGTAGCTGTTTTGAAATATCACAATAATAATCGGTTCTCATCTTTACAGATTATGAATTTAAGGACTGAAATTTACTAAATTATTTTAAATATAAGTAAATTTTGGATTATGATTCCTATTAGAAAGGGTAAAAATTCTTTTTCTGGTGCACTTGAATAAGTTTAATTAATTCAAATCACCAATTTAAATAGACTGACACTCTGAAACATTCACAAAACATGTATAAGTGTAAAAAAGTATGTTTAATATGAAACACATTTCCAAAGCTGTAACTTAGTTTTTTATTTGAATGTTTAAGCATGTACAGGCAAAATCTCAAGTGTGACTAATTCGATACAATATATTATCTGCAACTATACTGTTAATAAAATCTGACTTTTAAAAATAAGAGATTATAATTCAATATCACCTTTAAAACCTTCTTTTTACAAAATGAAACAAGCAACATCAGTAATATAATCTTAAATTGTACAAGTTATATCAATGAAATCATCCTACATAGAATTCAGTTTAATTTTTATGAACTTTACAAAAATTCATAAACGTGATGACGTTTGCTTAGATGCGTACGTTGAAGATAAACTTACATTTGAAAATTGTTACAACACACTGGAACATCTATCACACGTTGCCTTCTGGGAGGAAATTCAATAGTCCACTTTCATGTTTCGCAAGGAAGGTAACTAGAAATCATTCAAGCACTCACTCCAATATGAGTACACGCAAAAAGAAAAGTAACACTAATATTCAATTGATTAATAATGCAGGGGACAGAATCTGGAATTTTCAGTTCTGAATTCACAGTCCTGATATTATGCTTTGTCACCGTGAAACAGATTAACAAACAAATGAAGATTAGTGTAAGGTATTTGAACATGTCATTGAATAATTTCTGCTAAGACTTTCCATTCAAAACATATTCACTAAAAAATAAGAAATATTACATCTGTTTCCTGGTATCTGAATGTGGTTGCTATCAAATACGAGACCTACTATTCCTAGAAACGCATTCCTACAATTTAACCTCGGGAGTACACCAATCTACACTTGGAAATTTTTCTGTTATAAAGTAATAAAACCTTTAATTTCTAAACTTACACATAAAATACATCTAACTAACTTTTCTAATACAGATATTTATTAAATATGATGAGAATGTCCAAACCTTTTTAGAAATATTTTTCTAATATGATGTTGAACCGCGTTTGGGATATAAAAATGTTTGTATTTGCCCAGAAATTGAATCAAAAAAATTCTAAGGTCCCTAATGGTCCCATTATAATAAACACGAGAAGTCTGCATGTTCTGTACATGTTTCATTTCATTTTAAAGTTCACAACATATGTGAACAAATCCTACTGTATAAATAGCAGCATTATCCTAGAAAATTCCATCTTCTACAAGAAACAACGTTTTCTTAAAAGGATTGAACTGATTAGCTAAAATTTCTCTATAATTTCTCCAGTGATCCTTTGTTTCAGGCTTACTTTTGCGCCTAAAGAAAGCTACAATATGACTGTGCCCATATTATGACAAATCTATCTCCATGCTTGACAGTAAGAATGAGGCAATCATGCTCATATCCTAGAGCAGGTGTCCTTGAAGAGTGCGCAAATCTTATGGGGAAAAATGTAAAAAATTCTTCTTCTAGCTACATAACTGCCTATCTCTTATCAATTGACATGCTTTGCAATTACACTCCAATAATATATGTCGTTTTCCATTGACAAGTGGGTTAGCAATTTCTGTTTTGCGTTAAATTCTATGCTTATAAATATTTCATTTAACTGTAATTATTAATACTCAGAGCCTAGATGATTATTGATCTCAGAGTCTGGGCTCTTACTATATGGTCTCTTTAAAAGATTGTAATGTCTGAAAATTTATGCATTTTTCAAATATCCAAAACATATGGAACTTCCTGTAAATTATCTTATATTAAAACTTTTAAAACTTTTTACGTTAACTTTTTATATTAAAACTTTTTATGTTAAGAAAACTGCTAATATAGACTATATTTTGATGTTTACGAACTGCATTTTTAAATAAAATTTTAATCGTAGGTTTTTTCTTCATCTTTATATGAAATCTAAGTGGCAATGATAGCGTAATTTTAAACTTACAAAAAATTAGAATTCTGCGAAAATGTACGTCTTTAGGTGACAAATATACAAATTTTTAGCTAAAATTTCTTACCAAAAGAATGTATATCTATAAACTCCATTGACAAAAAAAAAAAAAAAAAAAAAAAAAAAAAACATAGCACAAAACTTTTTCATTAAGTCCTTCTCAGAGTATTAGTTTGGAGAATTATTTTATTAATTTTCTTATTGAATACTGGTAATCTTTGATTCAGAGCTAACTGATTATTAATTTTGACTATCCAAATGTCACAAACAATCTATTTCTGGGCAAATACAAGCAAAATGTACCTTTATTATAATTTTTTTTTCTAAAACGCATAGATTACGAAATGACGAATTCTCTGATAATTTCTGCAAAGAATGTCTTATCATTTTGTGTTGCATTAAATATTATGTTCAAATTCAGGATATAGTCTCTTGGTCTTAATGTGGTCCGAAAACTTCTAATAAGAATCTTTAACGTGAAGACACATATCAACTATGATACTCGATTGTTTTGTATGCATCACGTCCAACACACACATTTATGCTCTTTTATTCAATGCTGTCAGGACAATAGTATGCTACAGTCCTGATATAAGTTGCATTGAATTCAATGTATGGGTATTATATTACATTTAATATATAGATATATACTATGATCCCATTTATTTTCCTATGAAACTTTCAATTACTTTTCATTTAAATATACCTATTACTTATTTAAAATCCACCACGTAATATATTTTACAGTATAATTTCCATTTCAATTTATTAAGATCTTAGAAAAATATTTATATTTATGGGTATTTGAATAATTAAATTGAAAATATGAAAATATAGATATTTATGGTAATAAGAGAATAATGTTGGTTTACTCAAAAACTCTTTTTTCCTATCATTAATTTAGAAGGGTTCCAATTTTTTCTCTTTTCTTAAATATCACATTATCATTCATTCTTAGCATTAAAGAATATTAATATTAAAATACTTTCTTAAAATTCTACGTGGTTTGTTTGCATTTCTTAAATAATCAACTCAAACGTATGAAAACATGAAATAAATTATCTAAAACTAAGTGTTTTCATTGTGTATTGAAATTAAATGAGATTTTCAAGCAATTTCCATAATAAAAAGCAGCATTTCTCTTATGTTTAAACTTTACGGTGAATTTAATTTATTCAAGGAAGAGAAAAGGAAATCAATGTAGTTCATTATAAATATTCGTAATTTTGCTTTATTTAAATAAACCTTATTCAACCAAAAGCTAACTCTCATTTCGTGAAAGATACTATGCTCTCAAAAGAATGAAATTACGCAGCAATAATAATTAACTTTGGAATTTGAAGTATTTGTTGCTAACAATTAACGATGCAACGTTCCGATGAAAAGCATCTTGATAAATAAGGAAGCTCTCTTTCGAGATATTAATATCTCTCTCTCTCGAGAGAGCTTCCTTATTTATCTATTATTACAATCTCTATTTTTTAATATTAACACTTTATGCTTTTTTATGTTTTAAGAAAAGATAAAGTTTGTTTTTGTTATTATGTACTATATTTTATATTTACCACATTAAGAACGATCCTTAAATTAATTGGCTTTGCAACAGAATATTGAAATCAATTTATGATAAAAAAATACTATGCATGGATTAATTTTGGAATTTTAATTATTTTTTTTATTGCACTAAAATCTTTAATTATTAAAGTTGGGGAGAAAAGTATCAATTATTCTAATATAGTAGTATAGTACGGTAATAACATAATAGCGTATTATATTTTTATGAAGATTTATTTAAATTTAATATTTAGCGAATAAATGTGACAGTAAGTAAACATTTCTACCCTGTATTCGCTTTTTAAGATTAAAACTTTCCATTTATTTCACGTATAGAATTGGAAGTATTTAAACTTTAAAAAGAATAACCTTTATTACCAATTTGAAGACGAAATATCATACTCTGATAGTTTTGCAATTATTCTGTATTGTGATCTGTCATCTGATTACTGAATTGACTGTTAAAAGTAATGCAGTTATTACATGTGAATGTAAAAGTCCATATTTCTTTAGAATTGATCTTTATAAATAAACAATGTAATTTTTTTTTTTTAATTTTAGATGAAACGTAATCTATCCTCGAGTTATACAAGGTCTATTCAGCCTTTCATTCCTTCAGTAAACCAATAAAATTAAATACCAAAAATACATAAGAACCAAACACTGGGGGCTGACCACGTTAAGCTAACCACTTAATCGAGACATATGCTTAACACCCCAAGTCCTTCGGACACGAAAAAAGATTGGGGCACTGTAGGTTTTAGCTCCTCGTGGCTGTCGTGTTCCTGAGTTTGGTTTAGTAGTAGTAGAAACGTAATATAGATTCCATGTTAGTAGAAAGAGCATGAAACAAATGCTATTGTTGAATATTAATATAATAAACCAAATAGTTATTAGAATAAATGAAATAGATAGCATAATTAGTTATAGATCTGACATATGAAAATATTTATTGTCCTCTTCATTTGATATTTTTTAAGTAAATATACATCGAAGACCTTTTAATAATTTATTAAAATTAAAAGAACGTAAAATTACAAATAATGATTCTAAAGTATAAATAAAAAATCGAAACTTCACTAGCCCACTCTTATATCATCATGATTTAAGTATTTATTTAAAAAAGTTAAAATATTTCAATTTTGATTGTTTTAATATTTTAGTTGTGTGCAAATTATATTTTCCAATTCAGTGTTTGATTCTTTTTTTTTACTTATGAAAAGCATTTAACATATTTACTATCATTAGTTACTTTATTAATTTATAAATTTACTCTTAAAAAGAAGAAATTACTAAGTTTTTGGAAAACGTTTTTGCTGAAAACATTTGGTTTTACAAAGTTAATATGTTTTAAATACAATTTGAAAGCATAATTAGTTATAGATTTAAATTTAAGATGTGATCTAAAAAGTCGGTTCATCATTTTATAGTTATTCAAGCTGATAGGGGAATGTTTCTGAGCAAATTTACAGAATTTAAACTTCCTCCCTTTTAATACAAATTATAAATAATTTGAACTAATTGAAAGACAATCTAAGTATAAATTCTATGAATTTTAATTAAAATGAGCCAAGTATTTAGAAGAAAATTTAATTTTGTTATTAAATTAAAGAATTTATATTTTGAACTTATTATGAGACCTTTATTATCATGATAGCAGAATTGCACAATATTTGAAATTCGCAACATTTTATAAATAAAACAGAAATACTTTTGAATAATATGCCTCTTTTTCTAAAGACTGAGAAAATTGTTCAATGCTTTTAATAAGGATTTGATTTTAGTAATGCTATTATGAATAAAAAATAACAGCTATGAAAAATATGTCAAAGAAATAGACTAATTTATTTTCGTGAAACGTAACACATATTTATATTTCCACCTTTTATTGTATAAAAACAAGTATTTAAAATGTGTAAAAGTAACTAAGTAAAAATATAAATAATATTTTCTGTGAGGTTGTTGTTTGTTTACAAAAATGACAATTTTTATTATTCTAGAAAGAAAAAGAATTTCTTATCCCTAGTACAAAACCAATTAATTTACTAAAAGGTAAAAGACATCTTCAAAAGGATATGAAGGAAACGTAAATCATTCAATTGTATATGGGATTCTAAAAGTTCTTTGTAAATACAATTTACAATTTAAATCTTGTAGATATATCATAATAATTAGTTGTCAGATACGCTTTGTATTAGTTGTTAGATGATTTTTCTACGACAGTTAAATATCATTCATATAATTGCAAGCACATCATTTAAGGCTGTTTATGCAATGTCTGGATGTTTTAATTAATTATTTTGCCTATCTGCAGAATTAGACATAGCTTGCTTTTATTTCTAATGTGATTTGTTTTCATTTTGAAAAATACTTTATGAGCCTATCAAAATAAAAAGAATTAAATAAAACGTTAATTGTTTCAAACTTTTAAATAATACACGCTAATTTGGTAATAAAAAATTCTACAACTTTTAATGGTGAAATATACGCAACACTGTCAACATACTTTATCACATCAGTTATTATATTTTTAAGTGGTAATATATGATATTAATTGTAAAAACAATTACATGAAATGCATATAAGAGAACTATGCTTGAATAACAACGGAACAATCATATTCAGTTTATTGATTAAGTATTTAAGAAATTTTCTCGAATTCAAAAACCATTAGACTCCAGTCTGAAATATTAAATTTATCGATTTTGAAATATCTGAAGTATGAAACTAAGATGTCATTTTCATGAGTAAAATAAATCATTTATTTGTAATTAATTGGACTTAATTATCATTTTAAATTTAATTTTCTAGTGAACAATTTTGATTAATGAGAAATTAATTGTTAATATGAAAAATAATTCAAAATATCTTAATAACAAAACTATTTTTCATTTAAAATGAAAAAAACATAGATTTTGTCATAAATTAAATTAACGAAATTTGCTTGATTTTTTTAAATAAAGCATCAAAAAGGATTTTCGATTTAAATTGTTAATGATATAATATTTATATGAATATAGGAACAAGACAATGTATGAACAAGATAGATTTTCAATAATCTTTTAAAAAATTCAGAGAACGTCACAGATAACTAAATTTCTTGATTTTTTTGAGATCTTGTATAGCTTGCTTATATTGATTTTAATTGTTTAAAATCATTTACTTCCTTCTTTATATATGTTTATTATATTTTAGATAGCCTATTCATCAGATAACCTATCAAATTTGTATAAAAATATTTTCGATGGAAAGTATAATCAAAAATGCAATCTTTGATACTATATTTTATGTAGATCATTATGAGTCAGCAAAAACTGTAATGTTTAAAAATAGTTTGTTTCATAGTTAAAATCTATAAGATTATTTCTTAAGAGAAACTCAGTCTTAAAGATTCAGTTTCTTAAAATCTGAAAAGGTTCGTGAGCAAAGTAATTATAATTTAAGTATTTTTGAACAATTTTGTAGTAAAAATAATCATAATTCATCAAACTGTCTTGAAATTTTGCTTAAATATATGGTCTAGTTGACACTTTCTTCAACTAAATTACGAAAAGTTCCAGTGAAATATGATTAGAAAATGTTTTTTTATTCGTGATTAAGTATTTTCAACAAATCTCAACTTCATTTTAAACTTTTATTATTTAAACATTTTGAAATGTGTCAAATTAACTTTTTCATATCTATTATAATAATAAAGTTATATTAAACAGTTTATAGAATTTATTTATTGTTAAAAGCGAAATTTGTAAAATATTTAAACAGTTAATGAGAATAGTACCTATTAGTAAAAGAATTTTGCAATAAACATCCATAAAATAACTTAAAACTAATTTCAGTTAATGATTTTAATGAAAAGTCTCACTTAGTTAGAACTTAATTTGAATAAAAGGTTTTAAATTCATAAATGTTAGGTCTTGAAATGATTGATTCTTGAATTAATTAAATAGTCTGATTCGATCTTATACTGTACCTTTTTTCCATATATTAAATAGTTTTAAAATAAAGAAGCTGTTATTCATTATGCAGGAATCAAAATTTAATCATTCGCATAAATCATTGCGTAGATGACTATAAAATCCTCAACTATTACACAGCAAAAATGTTTGGTAACGAGAAAAAAGAAATAGGTTTATATTATAAAACGTCCGTTAAAGTATATGAATATATAACAATATTTAATATATATTGTGTAAAAATCAGAAAAATACGAGTTGAACTGACAAAAACTAAATATAATTATACTAACAAAGAATTATTCAGGCATTTCACTATCAGCTGTAGTAAACTTCTTTTGATTACATATACTATATTCTGATATTATGCTTCAGGCATGATTTTATGGTATAGTATGAAAAAATGAATCTTATATTCACAGGAGAAACAATTTAAAATAATGTCTAAAACAGAACAAAGCAACAATCAAGAAAACTTAAAAATTTATATTCTACTGTTTTCTTATTAGTTATAATTTGACTTTCTAAATGTTAACTTGTTTTCACATTGCTTATAGTGTTAGATAGCATTAAAATGTGTGTTATCATTTAATCATTTCATTTCTAATTGTCTCTAATTAAATGACTTTCAGTAGCTTTCATGTTACCTTATCATAATTTCAATAGTTTAATTATTGTACTTTTGAATTTACTTACTCATATTGTTTTATGATTTCCAATTGATTATATTTCAGGATTAGATTGCCTTAAATAATTAATATTTAAAGTAATATTGTTCCAGTCTTATTAGTGTGTAATCTAAAAGGATACTTCCCATACATTAGTTCTTTAAAAACTGAAGCTGCGAGTCACACAAATCCTTTTCTCCTCCCCTTTTGTGTAACTTCCAAGAAACAATTTGTTAGAATATCTTAGAAACGTCTACTAAATTAGAAGGAATTTCATCACATTTGATAAATGATTTTTTGAAATCTACATTTAATGGTAGAGCACGAGAAAAGTGTAGAAAACTTTTTTTCTTTTTATAATGGAAGTATCTTTTGGACTCTAAGTTGAATGAGCCTTTTTCATTTGTATACATCCTTGAGTGCTATTCAAATTTATTTAGTTTCATTTTTTTCTTAATTGAAAACCTATTGATTTTTGAATAATTATTCCTTGTTTGTTTTTACATTTTTTTAATTGATAAAGGCTTTATTTTATTCACAAATACCTCATATTTAAAAGTAAAAATATTTTTGAAAACTCAAAAAGCTGTATAATCAATGCTATTTTAAGAAACTTATTTTCAGATATGTAATAATAAAAACTAATTACATTAATTTTTATAGAATAATTAAATTTACCAACATTGTTTTTAATAGTTAAATTTTCAACTATTACAAGTTTTATTGAGAAACTTCAGTAAAGGAAACATAATCATATTTATAAATATTAAAAAAAATGTCCGGAAAACAGTTTTCCATAATTTATTTGAAGTGTTTCTCTAATAAAAATAAGTTTCTGACATTATTTTAGAATATGTGTAATAAGGATGAATATATTAAAATTGCATATAGGATATAAATCAATCATAAATTTAGATACATTAATACACCGTATTTGTGAATAATATATACATTCAATTTCACGTATATAAACTTATTTATGTGATTTAAATTATGGTAAAAACTATTAATAAAATATTTTTCTTGCGATTAAATATTTTTTTTAAAAAAATGCGTTTAAACTTAATGAATTCAAATTTGAATATTATCATTCTTGCTTATGTTATATTTTAATTTTTGCTGCGTGTTTTAAAGTAAAGTGTAGTATAAGCCTTATCATCATCTTACCTTTTACTATATTCACATAGGAGTTTCTTTTAAGCAAAATTTTAGAATACATTCCAATAACGTTAAGGGACTTCGTTGATGGCCATCGCATCTAAATTGAAGATTATGGAAATTTCTATTCTTAAGGGAGAAATTTGATCACTTTAACGAATTTGTTTTTTTTTGCAAAAGATTTGTGAGCGCTGTTTGATTCTCTGAGACCTTAATTCATTTAAATAAATTCATTATTGCAATTCCCAAAGTTTCCCTCCATTTTTATTTGTAAATTATTCCATTTATTTCAGAAATAAAAGAAGAAAAATATTTTTTGCTTTATATGAAATAAGAAGATATTCCCTTAAATTTGTGATCATGTTAAAAATATTTTTTTATGTATAGAAATTACTGTGTACTAAATTAAATCAATAAACCATTTAAAAGTTTATTTAGACGAAAACATAAATAAATAAATTGCATTAAATTCTGTTAAACATATTTTCAGATACAGAATTATATTGCATTTAATTCTGTACCTATAAATATGTCTAGCATATTTAGTGTAATTAATATATTCTAGTATAATATATTCTAGTATAATATATTAATTATACTAGTATAATTATATTTATATTCTAGTATAATTAATCCTTTCATAAATTATCTCATTTTCATTCATATGATGATAGAGTCAACAAACAGATAAATCAATAAAATACCATTAAAATGTATAACTTAATATGATGCTAGATTCATTTTCTCATTTATTTTAGGTTTTCAACGTTTTTTGTTCATTAAAATGCATTTATATGAACCTACACACACACACTCCCTCCCTCTCTTTGCTATTCATTTAAATTTTATACATTTTGGGGATATTTTCACATAAGAAATTTCACACGTTTATATTTTATTTACATTGGAGAATTATTTGGTTTTTTATTTTCTATGCATAAAAATTTATAATACTGTGTCAAGATAAGTTTTTCAAAAAAATGTCACTAACATTAAAGTAGAGTAAAAAAATTAATTCACAAACATTCTAAATTAAAATGAGTTTAATGAACAACAAAATAAATTTTATTTCCTTCTAGTTGTTTAAAAAAAATAAATCAATATTCATTATAAAATTAAAAATTAACTGTTAAGTAGTTGCTTTCACACAAGTGAATGACATCAAACCCTAGGATTTTTATTTTTTTTATGGAGTATTTATGAAAATTATTATTCCATCAATAATAAAAAAACTGCATCTAAAATAAAATCTAAAAATCTATTATTTTATTATTGTACAAATTGTTGATAATTACTTCCTCGGTTATATATTTGGAACTTCTCACTTCATTAAATTACTTTTTTTCTTGATCTCCGTTACTGGCTTGGCTTCGCTCCAAGGAAAGTTTGTTTAATGATAATTTATGTGGCAAGTATTTATGCAACAATAAATTCA